>JADRCD010207182.1:0-52308 GCA_019843815.1 Montemys delectorum
ACACACACACACACACACACACATTATATAAAATTTTCAAATCATTTCAAAAACCTTTAATTGTAGATAGCACTTAGCCTAGTGTTCAAAACAGAATGAATGCTCAATAATTATGAGTTGAGTAAAAAAGCAAACACAATTAAAGTATTTACCATGTCAATCAAAATTTCAATGTACTTCTAATTCTTCACTCACTGAGAAAGCAGAAAAAGCTCTCAATGAGTGAAACCCTAGGAAATGTGTATTTTGACATAGACCTGGGCCATGGGGAGTTGGCAAATCTGTTATACATATGGGTCAGGCTGAAGAGGAATGGCAAAGCTTTCCTCTGGAGTCTGAGTGTTTACAAAGGATCAATCCACATGTACAAAGATTAGTACCCTCAGCTTCTTCCTCCTGGATATTTTCAGTCTGAGACTGACTGCTCTACTGGAGGAATCAACCAGGACTAGCTAACCGCTCCCCTAGTACTGTACTCAGGTTCTGAGTTATGGAGGGAGCAGGAGCAGAACCCTAAGGATCCCATACTCACTATACATGTTTGTGTGTCTGTCCCTCCTTCATCCCTGCACTGCTCCGAGTTAGGGTTCTAACCCATGCTAAACATCATTGAGCTACGGTCTCAACCCAGGGAACCCACTTCAACTCACACTGCACACAAGTTCTGCATCCACTATTTATAGTCTTTGTAAGTCACTCTTTTGAGAAAATTATGTATTAGCCCTACTAATAGCAAGAAGTATCTCAGTAGAAATTTGGCTAGAAGATTTTTTTGTCTTGCTTTTTGTTTGATATAATATTTTCATCAGGCTAAAAGGTAAACACTGCAAAGTTGGCATTAAAATGCAAAGGGAAGAACAGCAGGTTAAATTACTTGGTGCTATGGATGAAGAACTTAGGACTGATTTGTGAAACAGCAACAATAATACAAAGACACACCTGGAATTTGTATCCCAACCCTTCAACCACTGTTCAAATATCACTCTCAAGGACTACTTCCTAGTGAATTCTAATATGTTATATAGACATTAACTAATAGAGATTATAGGATTTTCATACTTACTGGTAAATGTTCAAGTAATGAAGTTACACTCTCAGATACATATATTATACTTCCATCTGTCATGATCGCTAAAAAAAAACCATCAAGAGCCTGAAATTAAACATAATGGTCAGTTAAGGGAAAAGAACAAAGCACTTTCCTGGACAGAAACAAGATAAATGACAAAGGATGTACTGTGGAACTATTCAGAGTACAGTGAAAATGACAGCAGTCAAAATTGCTGTAAGTATATTAATTTTTGTGATTTTTTGGATGTTTCTAAGGGAAAAATATTGCTCTGGCTATCTACTGGAAGCTGGTTTCTGGTTCTGCCTCTATATCTGCATACATACATTCTATGACATGCTCTGTAGTAAGTTCAATACAGTGGGTATCTGGAGATGCTCACATCTCATAACACACACACAGAGAAGTATGAGCCTGAAGTGTAGGAATGTAACAAAGAACAGAATGAAGGGCAGAGATTAAGCTCCCCCCCCCAAACTAAGCTGAGCCTGAATCTTATAAAGCCTAAACTCTTGAAAAAAGTATCTTTATTCTGTACATAAAAGGAAGCCAGCAGAAGGTTTTGTATAAGGGAGCTATGTTCTAGTATTTGTAGTTTGGAAGAAATATATAAAACAAAGAATTCAGTCAAGAAAACCTGCCTTGGGATAATCATAAAATCAATGAGACCAAATAAAATTAGCAGGAGGAAAAGGGAAGGATTAACATATGCTAAGAAATAAACTATCTTCAGGAGAAGACCCAGCATGCCTTCTGACAACCTCAGCCATCACAGCAGTGGGAGCTCAAAAGATGAGACCTTCAATAAAGAAGCAGGTCAAAGATAAAGCTTCGAAGAATCACTGAAATATGAGCATGAAGAGACAGAAAAGAGCCAGAGAAATGACAAAGGCAGAAAATGGTGTGGAGCAGAGCTAGACAAGGAAGAGGGACAGGACAGAGACCAGAAAGGACAAGGGACAAGACAATGAACAAGTCCTATGATTTTTCAGAGAGTAATGTCAACAAGAAGGCAAGTCACTTACAATGAATTTAAAACAAATAGATAATAAGAGACCATTACAACTTGTTCATAAACCTGACAACGAAGTAACGGAGGAAGGACAATTATTTTAAAGGACTCATTTACCAAAGAACATACAGAAAACCAAAAACACTAAAAGCAAAGAGTAACATTTGTAGGCTAAAGGAGAGAAAGATCAAGAATACAACTTGAAAGTTATTTAGCTACACAGCTCTCTTAGAGGCTCACTGCCTTCGGTAAGAACTGAATGTCTCTGTCATCCTTGTGAAAAGTGTGACACATAAAGGATGGGAACAGAGTCAAAGCAACCACTCCAAGCTGCTTTTTATTTTTGTTGTTGTTGTTGTTGTTGTTGGTGGTGGTGGTGGTGGTGTGTGTGTGTGAAAAGGTGTCTTGAAATAGCTTCCATAGCTTAGACGGGCCTTGAACTCTGGTGACCCACCATATCCAGCTCAATTTATTACTATTACAACTGTTTGTAGTGATAGCAAAAGAATGTAGAGCCTCAAAAATCCTAAGTGCTCTGTCAAGAAATTATATCCCAGTCTCTAACTGCTTTTATTGTACAATAAAAGATATTCTTCTTCACCTCTTCTCTACTACTACTAGGAGAGAGATGGATCCCAAAGACAACTTATTTTTAATAATTATTTTCTAGAACAACTCAAACAAATCTATTTTTAGATAACCAGTGGTTTGAAATCTATAATTGAAGCCAACTCTTCCAGTATCATTCCATTACAATTTAATCAGTAATTACTTGATTGCTACTGTGCAGAGTCAAATTTGTGCAAAGAAAAAAAAAAAAACCTATGCTTTCTCACATGAAAAGACCATCAATTTTGAAAGCAAATAATCTTTCACTACGATGACGATACTTGCTGTTAAGACACTGCGGGTATCTCTCTGTGAAGACAATGAACTGCAATGAAAACTCTAGTAATTTAGCCCACTTCTACAGGTAAAGACTGCTCTTTTCTCTTGAGGAGAAAAGCTTCAACGGTTTGCCAAGTCATAGAAATCTTTTGAGGAGCGGAAGAGAAGTTCCTTGAGAAGGGTGATTGGAGAAATGTGGCAGACTATTCCACAGCATGTGTGCTATTCCTGTCCTCTTACTCTATGAACAGAAGAAAACTATTCATTGCTTTGAACTCCCTGCCTTTCACCGACATATATCTTCTTGGTAACAGTGATTACTTAGTCTGAGGAAGATTAGAATGGTACTTACAGATCTTTAGCAAAGAGGCTGACACAGTGTGAACCCTTGTCTTGTAGACTGTAGGGAAAACTAGGCTAGCTTCAGCACCCCTATACACCCTAATCATTCTCCCTTACCCTCTTGAGTACCAGGAGGGGTGCTTTGATGACTTTTCTTACCTACAAAGTAAACCTGCTACTGTAACTTTTCATGACATTTGATACTGAGTTCTGACTGGTTTCTGTGGATAAATGAAAATACGTTATTCTATCCAGGAAAAGATAAAAAAAAGGTAGAAAAGTAAAGCTATTAGGTATGAATGTTCCAAGACTTCTGTGTATTATATATTTGACAGGGAGATGTTATGCCCAATACACAAGCAAAAACTATTCTCAATTATTCTTAAAAGCAATTCTGTCACAGAACATCACTTGCTTCCTTTTAAAATTGTCTACTTACAGAATAATTACCTTTCAACACATATTTTCATTTGAAAACTACATCATTTATTACCATCTGTGTTCATTTTCGGCAGGTGTCCAGCAGGATGCTGCTAGAGACTAAACGCTGTGTCCTTCAGAATTTATGTCAAAACCTAACTTCCCATTGTGCTGTACTGGGGGAGGTGGCTAGAAGGTGATTAGGTGATGAAGCCACCAAACAAAATTAGTGTCCCCATAAAAGTGTCCCTGAGAGATCCTACACAGCATGTATGCATGCCAAGACACAGGAGATGGTCACCTGTGAGCTAAACTCAAGAGCTCTCACTACACACCAAGCCCACGAGGGCCTCCTCACTGGGCTGTCTGCCTCTAGCACTATGGAAATGTTCTGTGGTTCACAGCTCCACAATCCATGGTATGACACAGCAGCTCAGCTGGAGTACAGCAGACACAACTGGTAACAGTGTCAGACGTGAGAACACATGCTATGCTTTACATTAGTTAGAATGTAGTATGTGGTCCCAGGGTGAGGACACAGTAACTATATGTTTCTAAATTATGTGCAATTTTCAAATAACGAAAATAGAAAAACTTGGTATTACTTTATGACACTGCATTATCTGCTTACAATACTTGATTAATACACTGATCAATTAACTATACACAAACAGAGCTTATTACGTCACACTGAATTAAGACTTTTCAATATTAGTAATACTGCCAAAACTATACTAAAATTAATTACTGTTAAATTTTTTAAAAAAGGAAATTTTCAAAAATTAAATCTGGACATACCTCTAACATTAATTGTGTAAACTCTTCATTACTAAGGAATGTAGGTTTCCAGTCCTGTCGAATCTCACTAGCATCTGACTGTGCAGTGATCTCTGTAAACAGATTGACACATTAGTGGCATACTCTAATCACTGGGGGAGCACAACCTGCTACAAGCTGCCTGTGCTTCCTACTCAATGACAACAAACAGGCGCGACTTATTGGTTCCCCTAACAGGAGGCCAGGTTCTGAAAATGTGAAATGTTCTCTGCTAGCACTGGTATGGATAATATAGTAACAAGTTCTTTGGTTTTTACTGGGGAGAAAGGACAGAGAGGGTTTTGATACTCTCTGTGGCTGATAGGCCTAAGTTTGCTTCCAGCTTGACATAATTAAAACATAAAAACAAGGAGATTACAACAAGATTATTCCAAACATTTTGAAGAAACTTTTTCCCTTGTCTTTTTCTTGCCGTTCAACTAGTAATATCTAGAGTAGAGATCATCGGCTCAAAGGAAAGTGGACAGCGGGGCCAGCAAGTCTGTTCTCAACAAAAAAGGACCTGTTTTTGCCAGGCAAAAGGATTCCTCCTAATCTCAGCTGCTTTATATTAGTTAATCCAGAGACTAAATTAAAATTTGGGGCAGAAACATCTCAGTGATGATCACTTGCAGAGTGACTTTGGGTCTTACTATGTATTTCAGGCTGGCTTCTAACTTATGATCCTCCTACCTCAGTTTCCAAGTGCTAGGATCATAGATGAGTACCACAAAACCTTAACATTGTTGTTTTTTCTTTTTAAATGTAGACTGTAACAACCAAATTAGAGATCAATGTGACAGGCTGTATGCTACCTTACTTTGTAGGGAAAAGTATGCACTGGATTATTTTAATATTTTGTTACCAGATAGTTAAATGTGTCACATTTACATTTCAAATTTGGCATATTACAAGTGACTACACTGAACTATGACAAGTAACTAAAAAAGTATAGTTACGAATTCTGTGAAATAGTCAGGCTCTTAAAATTGCTATCAACTATATATACAATTACAGACAAATTCATTAAGATTTAGTTAATACAAATCTATTTTAGATAAACAAATACTTTAAAAATGTCTCTGGAATTTACCAAATTTCATTTTGTGAGAATTATACATCCAATCTTGGGGACAAACCTAGTTAATGCCAAAATTAATATTATATTGTCAGGTGGCAGAAATGTATGCATTTTACTTTATTTCATTCAACAATCATTTACTGAGCTCCTACAATGTTTAAGAAACTGATTTCACTGAATGTGCCATGTAAACAAAGGGAGCTCAAGATAGCAAGAAGATCAATGTAAGTAACTGACACATTTACAAAAGAATCAGCAGCAGAGAATGTGGCATGTGTGGTAGATGCTAATGTAAATGAAAACATTCCCAAAGTATTTTCATGTTAGAGTCCTGGGAATATAATCAAATGGTACAAAAAAGAGAAAAGTCAATTTAGGAGGAACTGACATGACAAATGAATATATTTTAGAGAGAATGGGTTTGGAGACAAGGAAAATGGTATCTAATAAGTTAACTAGGAATACAAAGATGAAATTTATGCATCTGAAAATAAGATTCATTAGTAGTTGAATACAGATGCATAGCAGCTACAGTTATACAATGAAGTACTCACAGGAAGAGGGTTGAGAAAATAAGAAAACAAGGATAAGCCTTAAGAAACATCCCAAGCAGAGAGCAGGAAGGGGGAAGGGGAGGGTGCTGGATAGGAAGGGGGAAGGGGAGGGTGCTGGATAGGAAGGGGAAGCAGCAGAGAATATGGAAGCCATAGAAGAAGAAAGTCAATAGCAGGCAGACGAAGACTGCCAATTCTAACTCTACAGAGGTTAAAGAAGAACAAAAAGCTTTGCTGTACTGGGGATGGGTACGTAATGTCAGTAATGAAATTAATGAAAAAATTCAGAGAGTACTGACTGGCACACAAACCAGTCTAGCAGTGGATTATAAGGGCTGGCAAGGAAAAGGGCAGAGGCAGTTAGCATCTGTGCTCCAAAGAACTGTAGTTATACTTCAGCTAAAAAAGCATACATCCTTCTCTAGTTCTTACAGTTTAGTATCTCTGTTACCTAAATATCAAAGACTTGAATAGTTTCTTTTTATGAGTGATTCAGTCAAGATAATTTTGAGTAACAAGTAATTTGAGGTGTAGTGTTTATTTCCTAGACATACACTGAAATGACCCTTTAAAATGGTCTGGAGCAACCTTACATGACCCAACTCTCAAATACACCTATAGCCTTCTAACACAAACCATACTCAGTTACAATCACATCTCCTTGCTTTTCTGTTTTTGCACATAGTATCTCTTTGTGTAAAACACTTTGTCACTTACTTAACCTAAAAAGACGACTAGGTTTAAAAAATTAACTAGTTGTACATCTAAAACATTCTTTCCTTTATGATAAAAGATCATGACAAAATGTGCTCCCTAGCTTACAGTTTACAAACACTACTCACTTGAACTTTAGTTACATGTTAGCACATCTGTCTCCCAGGCTTAAGCTGGGAGCCAGGACAATCATCCTATCTTCCTAAGGACCTGGAATACAGAACTCACCAAATGTTTGTTGAATGAAAGAAGGAACACACTAGAAATCATTTTATCTTAAACATCATATAAGACATTATGTTTTAAGTAGGGGAGAATCCTATAAAAGCCACACTCATTTAACAAAATCAGTACTTTACCTTTATGTTTGCGCAAAAAATCAATGCTCTTCTGTAGAACAGTAGACTTGTCCATCTTTCTAGTGTTACCAGGAAGCATAGACCCCAGTTCCTTAATGAGAACATTGAACTGATCTCTACGTTTCTTTTCTGATTTGTTTCTAGATACTCTATGAAAAAAATAAATTGAATATATAGTTTTTTAAACAATCTATTTAAGTATTTACTATTTAACTATTTATACAAATAGTTTCATACAGTGTTTAATTTGGACATGACTAATTTATTTAAGGTCAGAAAGGTCAAAAGATAATTTATAACCTACATACTGGCAATCTAAGTTTCTACTTTGCTAATGTATCTAATACCTGTAGGTATTATATTATTATAAATAAATACAACTAATATATTTATTTATTATTTTCTATTTCATAGCTAACTACCTTTTTGCTTTGTCCTTGTCATCTTCTTCCACCAATCCATCAAAAATACTACTGTCATCTCTACAAGAGAAAGATTAGAGAAAGGCTGAGCAGGACTGGTAAGCACATCACCACAGCAACAGGCGAGTCCACACAGACGCACTTGCGTCTGAGGTGATCAAATGAATACAGGCTCAGGAACCATTAGCTTACTCTCTAACAAAGTTTAACTACAGTTAATTATATTTTAAGTCTTTCACATGTGAATTTTAAAGGCAGTGATAGTCAGCTATATGTATGTATCTGGCTAACCAAGAATTTATTTAGTTTAAATAGCTCATTTCAAAAATTTTTAATTTTTTTTTACTGGAAAGCTATATAAAACCAGTATGAAATTATGTCACTGTATTAAACAACCCACTTGGAATTATATGAATCATTATTCTAACAGTGAATTTTAAAAACATACCTGTCAACAATTGAGCTCATTTTACTACAGCTTATGGTAAACAACATAACACATTATGTTTTCGTCTTGTGGTAGACATTTGTACTTCTCCTTGTGAGAAAAGAAAATAGAAATGGTTATTAGTTTTCTAAAACACTTCTACAAAGTTATCTTGAGAATACTATTGTTACTATGCAGACTTCAAATGAAGCTGGTATATCTTTGGATGGGGAATATTTTAAGCTTTTTTTTCTTCAAAAGAAATATGGAAAAATTCAAATTATATTTCTATACAGCAATAAAATGTCATTTTTAATCTTCAGCATACACTTTGACTACAGAACCACAAACTGGCCGCAATAATACAGTCTAACAAATATTTGCTGAGATTCTATTTTCTGCTAAACAGTACATATACCTTGTACCTGATAAGAAGCTCAGTTCTATAGGTAAAAATCTGTATTGATCAAGGAAACAGATATCTAAACAATGAAAACAAATTACATAATAAAGCTATATTGCCCAGTGGTATCACCCAGACAAGAAGCAATCAAGTGTGTCTGTGGACAGTACAAAGGGAAGGCTGAGGTAAAATGAGTCTTGTCATGGGTCAGGATGTGTGTTCTTGAAAACAAGGTGCATAGGAATGCTCATGGTCAGAAAAGAACTCCTGGCTGAATCTGAACTCACATTTCTACAAGATCCTCACTGGTTTCTATGACACTGAGGTCTGAGAAGCAATGACCTACAGGATGCACAGGCTGAGAGGATTCTGAGAAGCAGAAGGGCAGTGGGTAGCTGCACAGCCATGAGATAGGACAAAACTGCATTTGAGAAAACCTAGAGCTTATTTTCTTCACAGGCACGTTATAGGAATGTTGAGGAGATGGCAAACCAAACAGAGAAAATAAGTTCCGTAAAATGTCTCATACTGTTTCTACATTTAATTAAAATGTGCTGTTTTCAAACTGAGTCACAAGACTAAAATTCCTTATAAAGCAGTTTTATCAAGCCATGGGTTAAGTGCTTGAATAACAGATGACATTATTTCTAAACATCCTAAGATTTGAGGTATAAGAGTTTTATATTATTGTTTACTTTAGAATTTAGAAAATATTCTAATGTATAACTCTACTAAGCCAGAGAAGTTTAAAGATATTTTCACAGGAGATCTTAAGAAACCCTATCACTGTTTTCATATGTACCTTCCTAAGAGGAAGAGAAACAAGCCCTTGAAAAATGATGGTGTGGGGTTGGAGAGATGGCTCAGTGGTTAAGAGCACTGGCTGCTCTTCCAGAGGTCCTGAGTTCAATTCCCAGCAACCACATGGCGCCTCACAACCATCTGTAATGGAATCTGATGTCCTCTTCTGGTGTGTCTGAAGGGAGTGACAGTGTACTCATAAATAAAAATTTTAAAAAAAAGAATTAAAAAAAAAAAGAAAAATGATGTTGCATGGCCTATGTGTTTAGGCTAACAAAATAGGATTCAGGACTAAGGGTGCTTACAAGATAATGGCAGGATCGATATCATGACAGATCATTGTGGCTCTAAGTGTGTGAGTTTCCATCTTAAGAGGGAGCACTCAGTTACAGAACCTTTGAGTTGGCCTAAGTCACCTTCTCAATCGGAAGACTGAGCAATGGCAATGACAGATGTTGGCTCTATCACTACAGCAGAAATGTTTATACAAACAGAGTTTCAAAACTAAGGGGCCAAATCTGTGCCTGTGTGTCATCAGCATGCTTAATTGTCAAAAAGGAGAAAACAGGACAAACAAGGGGTGGGGGTGGGGGGCAATAAACCTTTCTAGGAAGGAACTTCTGACAACGTATAAAATGAATCAATCAAAATGGCCTAGACGACTGACTGACTCACTATTAGGCTATTCTCTACTACTGTCAAGAGTAATTTTCAAAAAAGTTGTTACTCATCTTTTAACTGTACTCAAAGCCAATACACTCAACTTAGGACCACACTTGTTCAAGATCTTCTTTCTACTTTTCCAGCCAATTGATAGATACATCTTATTTAAGAGAAAAATAAAGGAAATGAAATGAGTAGGATTAAGTATCTCCAGAGCAAACCTTTTGAAGAGTGTCTAACAGAACACTGTGATAATAAAGAAACACAGAAAACACATAATAACCCAGGCTTTCAATCCGAACTGGCAAGCTATGTTACACTTGCTCAACAGGAATATTCCGTTTTAGACATTATACCATGTCCCTACAGAAGCTCAAGAGACATTCTAAGTATACAGCCTACTCATATGGAATAAAGTTTATTTATTCTTATAAAGTATTAACATTAATAGACCAGAAGGATAGGCAGTGTGTCTTTAAAGGGGTCAATTGCAATTACTTAAATGCAATTTACCAGTTTACCAAAACGCAAAAGGATCAAGTTCAAGCTAGGAATTAAACATTCCTTTACATAAGCCCCTTGAACTCCAAGTCATAGACTAAGCAGGGGAGTCTGTATCACATGACTGTCCATGATGACAGGGTACTGAGGCACAAGTACTGGTGTGTGTATAAACACTACTTTAAAACCAGCTTTACTTGTGAGCATACCAGGGAAGGGCAGACAGCATTAAACCAAGGAATCATATCAGCAGGTTAGATGGCAAATGTAGCTCTTTCTTGACATCACACACAACAGTACACAGAAGGAGAGAGGGTCTCAGAGACCGCAGTCCATCTCTGGAATAGAATTCTTCACATAAGGATTCTGTTTTAAAATAACCTGCAGTATTATTAATGGCATTATTCAGCTTTCTGAATCCCATCTACTGTTGCCCACTGCAGGCCTTCTTTCCAACTACTGCCACTGATCAATACATTAACCCAGTTCACCAATCACTACTTCTTAGCTGAAAAAGACCAATAAAATAAAACAAAACCCCACTCGCCTTGACACACCCACCTTCTTTAGCTACTATTGTATTTTTTTTTTTTTCCTTTCCCTAGGAAAACTACAGTGTCCTTATTGCCATGCTTTTAGTTTACAATTTGGTCTCCCACATGTAAGCAGATATGAAGTTTATTGTAAAGTGGTTTTAGGAGACTTACTACAAAATCAGAAGCCCTCCACTGCCCACTCTCTTTCAGTAATAAACTCTGCTACTGGGGCTTCTTTGCTACTTTTGACTCTTTTGTTTACAGATACAGTGCCTAGACAGTTATAATTTACTGATTGGCCCAATGTACTTAAATAAAATAAGCCTTTTTTTGATCTCTAAAAGTGTCTAGATTTTTAGGCATCTTAGTAATTCTAAGAGAATTTAATTGATTTGAGGAAGCAGGGAGATTTTTAAAATTTCAATTAATTCATTTCTTTTTATGTATATGGGTCTTTTGCCTGCTTGTTTGTATATGCACTACAGGAACGAAGTGCTCACAGAGGCCAAAAAGAGGACAAAGTCCCCTGGAACTGAAATTACAGGTGATTGTAAACCACTAGTCAATAGTGGGTATTGAATCTGGATTCTCTGGAAGAGTAGCCAATGATCTGACTTGCTTCCCTGGCTAGTTGTTTATTTTTTGTCAATTAGGCAGGAAACAGTTATCTAAGAAGAAGGAACCATAACTGAAAAAAAATGCCACTATTAGATTGGCCTGTATGTACACTTATAGGTGTATTTTTTAAATTAGTGATTAATGTAGGATGCTCCAGTTGATGCCACCCTTAGGCAGTTGGTCCTAGGATATGTAAGAAAGCAGTCTGAGCAAGTCAATAAGCAGCATTCCTCTATGACCTCTGCTTCAGTTCCCTTCTCTAGTTCCTCTCTTGATTTCCCTGTGTAGAGTGTGACACAAGAGTTCTATGCTGAAATAAATCCTTCTCTCTTCAAGTTGCTTCTGGCTATGTTTTTAATCACAGCAATAGATACCCTAATTAAGACAACTGCAGAGCAATCTTTCCAACCCTGAGGATTTTTTTTTCCTTTTCCTTTCTTACATTGTAAACATATTCCACCTCCCAACTTTCCAATATTGAAATTCTGAAGTTTGCATTTTCAGCTGTAATTGCAACTCAAAGTTAAGCCTCAGCCCTCTCGATCTCCCCTTCTGAGTACTTTCCCTGGGTTAGTAGCTATGGGAGTTTGAAAGAGAGAGTCTACCACATGTTTAAATACTTGTCCCCCAGTTAGTACCACCATTTGGGAAGGATGAGGAGGTACTAGCCTTGGAGGAGGAGGTCAGAGTCACGTGGCCCAGAATAACCTCAAATCTTGAATCCTCTATCTCTGCCTCCCAAAAAGGCATGTGCCACCACATTCTGCATTACAATGCCTTTTTGACTTATCTATAGCGTGTGTAGATGTATACATGCATATAGTGTATGTATGTTATGTATATGCACATGTACCTACACATACATACCTGTGTGTAAATCAGGGAGTTCTGGGGATCCACCCATCTCCATCCCTTAGTGCTGGGGTTACAATGTCACAACAGCTTTTTTCATGTGGGAGCCAGAGATCTGAACTCAGGTTGGTCCTCATATTTGTATAGCAAGCACTTCGCCCAGTGAGCCATCCCTCCAGTCACCATATTCTACAGGTTTTCAAAGTCTCTAAAATATACATTTACTCAGAGTCCTGACTTTTCTTCCAGCCATCTGTTCCACTTATCTCTCTTGCAAGCTGACCTTCACTCATACTCTGCATTTCCTAGGACATGTATACTCCAGCCTCAGATATACCCTGTGCTTCAAGCATCGCAGTCATTGCTGTTCCTGCTGCCAATGCAGCTTCTTTTCTCTTTCAGAGCTACATGGCTTAGCACCTGCTATTTCACTCACACCTAAAATGACTTTCAACATGGCCTTCTCTTGACTACCTGATGAAAGCCATCATCCATCTTTAGTATCCATTTTAATTCTCTTGATAGAACTAATGCTTGCTTTCCTTGAAAAGGTAATCTTCATGAGACATTGATAGCTTCAGTCCTATTAATTATCATGTAACCATTAATTAAAGTAATATATAAACAGTAACTACTGAATAGAAAAAGTTCTGAGTTAACACAGAAGCAAAAAGTTTTAAATAATGCTTTCCTCAAATAAGTATGCCAAGTAATTTCTATGTTCTTTTACACATTTTTTCCTGGAAAAAAAAATCAATACAATGGAGCATTATAGGTCACCTTTACCTCTTTTACTTTTATATCTTTAGAATGGAGTCTTCAAAACCCACGGACACAAGGCCCTCTTCTGTATGACTGACCATCAGAACTCTGTTTTAAAAAAAGAAATGTTAAATATATCCAACATGTAAATTTTATCACAAAAACATTTTAACTAACTTAGCAAAATTTAGAACTTTGTTACAAAAATGTATAATAAAAATTAAATTCTATAAACTGATTACATAAAAAGAAAATAGCTTTAAAACTATAAACAAAGCCAGGGACATAGGGGAAAATCAAATACAAGTACAAACCTGCTCAGATAAGGTCCCAGAACTGAGAGAAGTAGATACAACCCCCACCCCACCCTTGACTCAGAAGCCAAGCCCAGTCTATAACTACTCATAATGAAAAATCAGTTCTCTCCACTGGAGTCTGGGGATATAACCCACTCTGTAAGGGCAGGCCTCATGCCCAGCAGAAGATAGTCAACATACAATAAACTCAGTGGCATTTTTCAAGGTTCTCTGTCTCATAAAGTTTTCATAAGACTTTCTTTTAATCTTATAGGTCTTTTGCATATATATTATGGCTTCTAGTTTGGTGTTTTTAGGGGATTCTTGTGTGTATAAACGTGTGTCTCTGTGTCTTCATATGTATCTTTTGTTTTTTCTTTGACTTTTTTTTCTGTTTGTTTTGTTTTTATCTTATTTATCATTATTCTTTAGATGCCTGTTTACAAAGAGGGTATGGATTGTAATGGGGAGGGAGGATCCTGGAAAAGCTGAGGACAGGACATCATATGAAAAAAAAATCTAATAAAACTTAATAAAAGAAAGAAAAAAATAAGATAAATCACTTTTAATCCTCTACAGAAATTGAACCACAAGTGTTTCTAAAAATTACACAAGTATCCTAGTGAACATACAGCATCACTAAGACTCACTTTGGATTTAAAGGTACTCATAGGCTACAACTCAAAGGACTGAGACCTTCCACATAGGTCAGGAAGCAAACAAAACCAGGACATATGTGCTCATACCTATTCTGTACAAAACAGACTTTAATAAAGACCTATCACAAGATAAGGATATATATATATATATGTATATATATATATATACACATATATATATATATCCACACACACATATACTCATGGATCATGTCACTCAAAAGCTTCAGCAAATATAGATGCATACTCCACCAACAAGCATCCAAATCTATGAAGCAGAGTGGAGGGAGATAAAACACAGACAGATCATCCTGCTAAAAATAAAAGCAGACTTACATTATAGACCAAACGTATATAGAAAGAATATTTCATGCAAAAACCACAGAATATACACTATTTTCAAATGTACTGAGAAAATCTGTACAATAGGTCACGTTAGATCATAAAAAAAAAGTTTTAACAATCTTAAGTCAGAAGTATGCTTTCTAATCACAATAGAATAAAAGCAGAAATTTACAAATGTGCAAATTTAACACTACACTATTACAAAACCAAAAGGCTAACAACCAAATCCAGAGGGAAATTATCAAGTATTCTGAGACAAACAAAACACATCCAAATGCATGAGTATAGCCATTTAGAGTTTAAATGCCCACAATAAAAACCACCACATCCAGAGCACTGCTCTGTGATGGGCGCTTGCCTTGATATACTCTCAGCCTTGGGTCTAACAACCAGCTCTGAAAAATGAAAATTAAGAAGCCTCAAAGAACCAGAAAGAAAAACAATCAAGTCCACAGTTTACAGAAGGAAGGAAATAAGACCAATCAGAATAAGGCCCATCCCCAAAATCAAAAAAGCTAAGCCTTTTTAAAAATCTATTAAAAAACTTGACATGCCCTCAATTCTATTACATAGATTTGGATAAGTCAAATGAGAAATAGAAGAAAATTCAACTGCAGCCACAGAAACAAGACTGCAAGACATTATTTAACACCACCAGAGAAGGCAAACAAGAAGCTGGATAAACTCCTACAAATACATAATCTACCAAGACTTACACAGGAAGAGAGTCTGAACATATAAATAAATGAATAGAAAAGTATCTGAACATATAAATACACTAATCCAATAACCAAAAACCACTCACTAAGAGAAACAAAGAGCCAAACTGGCTTCACTGATTCTATCAAACCTTGAAAAGTTGACATCTTTTCTCCTCAAACTCTTCCAAAGAACATGAGTGAAGTGAGTCTATACTGCAAGCATGAGCGTTCTCTTTACTGTGCTCACTGAGCATCACCTCCTTTACAGATCTTCTTAACTCCAAAGGGAGACAGAAAAAAACAAAGGAAAGTCCACTATGGCTGTGCTGTGATGGCTGAACCTGTCTGTGACCATCACGCCTCACCTAGGAGGGAAGCCAGAATGTGCCTGGGAGGGAATCTACATTTGGCTGACTGGGGTACCAGTCCCACTGTGATGTGAGCAGCACCATTCCCTAGGCTGGGGCCTGAGCTGTACACAAAAGATTAACAAAGGCAGCTGAGCAAAGTGCTTTCTCCCCATATACTTCCTGACTGACTATATGTGCAGTGTCACCAGGCACCTCAAGTTCTGCTGACTGATATGCTTTCTCCTCAGCACTCTAGCAACTGAGCTACAGCCCCAGCCAGGAATTTGCTCTTCCTAAAGGAAAGCTGTGTCGTTCAGTTGGTAGAGTGCTTGCCTATCAAGCACGAAACCCTGGTTTAGTGACACACCAAATAATCCAGGCATGATAATGCATGTTTGTAATTCTAGCACTCAGGAAGGAAGGCAGGAGGATTACAAGTTTTAAAGTCATCTTCCCTCAGCTACATAGTTAAGTTCAAGGATAGCCTGGGCCACACACCAGAGTCTGACTTTTAAAGGGGTTGGGGGATGTCTGAGACACATACATAGTTTGAAATGTACAGGTCTTTTGACCCAATAGTTTCATTTTGGGAAATAAGCAATCAGAGAGGCATCCGAAGTTTTATACTCATTGCAATATTACTTAACACAAAGCTAGATAAATATTATATATCCAATTGTACTTATAGTGGCATCAAGACCTAAAAACAAATGATGGCTTCTGAGATATTTAAGGAATAATGGTTTTCACATTCTCTTCGGTGCATTCTAAAATTTCCTCCATAATGCAAAAACATGCATTCTTCTTATAATTAGAAAACTGAAAAAAAAAAAAAAGAACTGGTGTTCTTTTTATTTTACTATAAATTAGGTGTCTAATACTACATCTCTACCTACATGTAACTAAGAAAGAAGATAAAATATACATTATTTATTCCAAAAAAAGTTACTTTCTTATATATTATTCATATTGTTTATAGGGGAGAAATTCTTTTAACTTGATTTAATTAATACTAATTACCGAAAGACAACTGAAAAAAACTTAAGTTAAAGACTAAAACTATAAACTTTCTACAATAATTTACAAACTAAAACTATATTTTTTAACCCAACAGACTACAGATTCATGACCTACTTTAGAATTCAGTTTGTTAAATTTGGTACCATAGTCTTTTCTTTGCTGATACAAACAATCAAATGTAGTGCTCAAGTTTAACTGCTATGATAGGAACCTCAATACTCTTTAAAGCCACACCCCAAGCCAGTTTATGAACCAAGCCTTGTAGTGGTGCTTCCACTACATGGACGGAAGCTTCCAGTCCATGGCACTACAACTCTAACTTATCAAATGTTATAGAATGAATAATTTCTAAACATTATTAAACAAAACTAAAAAAATAGTATCAAGTTCTCTTAATAAAATATAAGACCATTTCAACAATTCAATTGATATATTTCTACAAATATTATCTAAGCTCTATGTTTGTATAGTATCCAAATAAATGAGAACCTACTTTCTTTTCTATAAAACTACCTCATTACTATACCATGTTAAAAACATGACATAATTTCTAAATGCACACTAAAAATGATGCAATGTGATTTCAAAGTATGAAACAGATATCCAAACATAACTAAAAACCTCAAATTTTGTTTTTTAAAGTTCATTAACTTAAAAAGCCAAATGTGTGTGAATCTCTTAGAGAGGTCCCAAAAAATTTGAGAGAGATTAAAAAAAATAACTGTACCAGCTTGAAAGTACAGCCTTTCATT
Source organism: Montemys delectorum (assembly GCA_019843815.1). Lineage (NCBI taxonomy): Eukaryota > Metazoa > Chordata > Mammalia > Rodentia > Muridae > Montemys > Montemys delectorum. Next base: position 17,364 of record JADRCD010207182.1, read on the forward strand.
AGTGGCACAAATCTTCAGGAGATCTATTAGGAAACCTGATTTTGTAGCAATACTATCAAAACACAAGGCTTAGAATTTGCTCATGAGAGACATAGACAAGTGTAAGTGTGTATGTGAGAGCATGCAATATATATATACACACACACATATACACATTACTCAATGTACATTGCATATTTGCATGAACATGTCCTTAAGTAACTCTGCAGAATAAAAGAAAAACACACATACACAACTCCATGTTGCAAGTAAAAATTAAAGAAGCACCACACCACACAGCATTTTCACAGGGCTGCTAAAACAAATTAGCATACACTTCACTTACTAACTTAATAGTGTATAGTAATACATTATATCTTTTTATCCATTCCATCAATGAGACTATACTTAAAAAATATCACCCAAAATAAATAACCTCTTTTCAAGCCTTGAATAGTTCTGGGGTTTTTGCAGTATAATTACTTCATTAAAAGGGCAATTGTGATAGAAACAAATGCAGAGACCCACAGCCAAACACTAGACAGTTTTGGGAATCCTGTAGAAGAGGAGGAGAAAGGATTGTAGGAGGTGGGGGTGAGGGGTGTCAAGGACACAACAATACAACACAGAATCAATTAACCTGGGTTCATAGGGGCTCAGAGAGACTGAACCACCAACCAGGAAGCCTGTGTGAGACTGACCCAGGCCCTCTATGTGCCTAGGCTTCCAGCAACAACTGGCCATGCCATGGCTGGCTGCTAGCCATGGTAAGCTTGCCCTTTTCAGAAGAGGAGAGGGAGATTTAGAGGAAGGGGAATCAGGGAGGGGGAGGGGCTGGAAAAAGGAGGGCGAACTTCAGTAGGATACAAAATTAATTTTTTTAAAGGACAGTTGTTTTGAATTATTAAAACCTAAGTTAATTGCCAAGTCATTTTTTTGTACAACTAAGTTCATAACCATCTGACTAACTCAAATAAACACTCTGAACCACAGATTATTGAGAAAACATGAGCCATAAAATATTTTCTTTTTACTAAAATAACTACTACACTTATTTGTACTTAAAACAAAATTAACACTCATTAAGATATATAAGATTTAGGGCTGGAGAGATGGTTTAGCAGTTAGGAGCACTGACTGCTTTTCCAGAGGTCCTGAGTTCAATTCCCAGCAATCATCTGTAATAGGATCTAATGCCTTCTTCTGGTGTGTCTGAAGACAGTGACAGTGTATTCATATACATTAAATAAAATCTGATTTACATATACTACACACACACATATATATACATATATATAAACACACACACATATATATACGTATATATGATTACTTTTCATATTATACTTTTTATATCCATGTGTGTGTATGGCTACTTTATCTTAGTCTTAAGTGACTCAATATGAAACAATGGCAAGTCAAGGCTACCTCTGAATCTGCAGTGACAGGCAGATGAGGATCAAGCTACACACACATCTTTGCAGCCACTAAGAAGCAACTGTGTGAGGCCCATGTAGATGTGCAGACTGCAACTACTCCATAAGCAGAAAGCTGTGACAGACTTCAGATCTCAGCATGAATCTTGGTTATAAAGCTGACCTTGATGTACACAACAGTCTGGAGATGTCTACTGATTATCTTCATGTTCACTTTCTCTTCCTGTCATCTCTACTGTGCGGAACCCACATAGTGAATTTATACTTCACATGTTACATTTTTCAATTCTGAAATTCCATTTGATTCATCTTCTAATTTTCATGGGATTTTCAAATATTAGGAACAAACCCTAAGCCCTATTTTCCACTCATACGAGTGCTTACCTTTAACTCAAGGCTTGTTTAAGGTCTTTCTATCACTTTATTTTGTGGTTATTCTTATGGTTTCCTTAAGAAGAGTCACAATTTCCTTTTTCTTTGTATGTCAAGAAAATTTGCACTGTGTTCTAGACACTCCAAACATTGTCATGGGACTCGAGGCTCTAGTAAGGCCCTGTGGGAACATGACTTTAAGTTTAGAGCAGAGTCTCAGCTGGCCTTCTGTGGGTGGTGGTCCCCATGCAAGTTCCATTTCTAAAGCTTCAGCTTTACTGTTCGGGGGTCACCATCTATATGCATAGCTTGAGCTGTGGTTTACCTTACAGGTCACTTCTCTGCTTGGTGAGATCTGTTCTCAACTCAAGTAGCTTGAGTGTGGTTGGGCCTTGGGGTATAGAGACACAGAGCTATCTCCTTTTATGACTCCCAAATCAGGCTCCAGCTTCCAGGGAGCTTTTCCACTTCTTCAGGCAAAAGACATTTTCCCTTCAACATTTTAAATACTTATGCCACCGTGGCAATGGAACTACAATTCTAAGTGTTTGGGGTAGAGAAGTCCCTCTTTCAGAGTCCTAAGATTCTTCAGTACATCCCTCCTCTTGCACACCCCTGCACAGGCAGGTCGGCTTTGACTTCCTCCTCAGCCTGACTCCTACAATGTACTTTTCATGCTTGATTTTTGTCTCCTAACCAGAATTCTTAACTCTCATCAGCCAAAAAGGTTTATATATTCTGCTTTAGCCATTTTATTTTACACATTTCACAACCAATTTTTACATGGTATCTTCGAGTTATTGATCATAAATCCACTAGGCCTAAGATTTCCTAGCATTTCTTAATAGCTGCAGCTCCCTCTTAACCAATGTTTATAGGGAAAGGAGGTTGCAATCAGAATACAAAGTTAATTAAAAAAAAGAGTAGTAAAGGGCTGGTGAGATGGCTCAGTGGTTAAGAACACTGACTGCTCTTCCAAAGGTCCTGAGTTCAAATCCCAGCAAACACATAGTGGCTCACAAACATCTATAATGAGATCTGATGCTCTCTTCTGGGGTGTCTGAAAACAGCTACAGTGTACTTACTTATAATAAATAAATAAATCTTTAAAAAAAAAAAGAAAAGAAAAGAAAAAGAGTAGTAAAAAAACAAATTATAGCATTTATTGGGTAAAAAAAAAAAAGAGTATGAAGGAAAAGCTACAAACTAGGAAATGAAACGAAACTGGCGGGTAGGGGCAATGTAAGTTATCTGTTAAGAGTAAGGGTTATCTCCTCAATTCAGGAAAGGGTCATTTCCCAAATACAGTCACAGGTTTGAAAACGTATGTGAGTACTGAGGTCATATCATCAAACTTAATTCCTGATAAAGACTGTGGTCAAGAGTCTGGAAGCGGGTTTCACCTTAAAAAGAGAAAACCTGGGGGTCTGGCAAGATGGCTCAGCAGGTAAGAGCACCACCTGCTCTACTGAAGGTCCTGAGTTCAAATCCAAGCAACCACATGGTGGCTCACAACCACCGTAATGAGATCTGACACCCTCTTTTAATGTATCTGAAGACAGCTATAGTGTACTTAATTATAATAATAAATAAATCTTTTAAAAAAAAAAGCTGGGCAGTGGTGGCACACGCCTTTAATCCCACCCAGCACTTGGGAGGCAGAGGCAGGTGGATTTCTGAGTTTAAGGCCAGCCTGGTCTACAGAGTGAGTTCCAGGACAGCCAGGGCTATACAGAGAAATCCTGTCTCAAAATACCAAAAAAAAAAAAAAAAAAAAAAAAAAAAAGGAAACCTGAGGCACAGATACCATGCTGATAACAAGATATAAAGTGGATATTTCTCATTGTGCCATGTGATGCAGAAAACCCATGAGAGGACACATATGTTTGAAGAGAGTGTAACTAGGACTCTACAGTGTCAGAGCATTTGCACTACTTGCCATGCAAAGCTTCATTGGTCTCACTTTTTCCCTGATCTCTTCTTCACTGAGAGAGGCAAGGCAAAGAACTTTACCTGGTATTCCTGCTGGTTCTGGTTGCTGCCGCTGACTCATGCTGATTCAGCAAAGACCTGGCTGTTTCTACTAGATCTAGCCACTGGTGCTGATTCCTGTTTAGTGAACTGGACTTTTGATATCTTGACACTACCGAACTAAACTACTGGTATCATGACAATGGAGACTAGAATCAGCCCAAAGAACTACTTCTAAACAGGTCCATATCCCCTTGTCCTATTTACCATTTTTCTCCCCCATCTTTGGACAGTGCACGGGGGGGGGGGGGCAGTTGAAGCATTTGGGAACGGTTATTAAAGAAAGTTTTGAAAAACTGAAGTCTACAAGATATAACAGTAAAAGGAAAGGGAGACAAAGGCAAAGAGGTAACATCATGTCACTACGTTCTGAGCTAGTCTCAGAGATCTAGTAGACTAGTGTTATGCCTTGACTGCAGGGTGGTTATACAAACCCACACCATGATAGAGAGCCATGAGAAAGCGTACGCTGTTTGGGATAAACATGGGAAAGAGAAAGGGATAGAGTTTCTAACACAGTGTCAAACAAGGGACAAAAAATACCAGTTTTTCTTTGGGGTATTACGAATTTTGAATATTTCTTTGAGTTTTTCCTCTATGAGATGCTTAAAAGTTAAGACTGCTAGAGTCAGACTGTTGTACATTTATAATCCAGCACCTGAAAGGCTAAGCCAGGAGGATAACAACTTCAACACCAGACAAAACAACAAACAAATGCTTCAGACTTCAAAGAATTATAACAGTACTGTGGTCTAAATGTGTCCCCACAAAATTCTTATGTGGTGGCTTAATCCCCATTGTGACAGACAGTATTACAGTGTGGGCCTCTGGGAGGTGGGTCCTGAATAGGATTAGTACCCTTATAAAAAGTGCTAAAGGAGCTTGGCTCTTCCTTTTCTTCATGTGAAAAGCAGTTTGGAGGACGCCATCTCTGAAGCAGAAAACAAGTCAACAGACACTGAATCTGCCAACACACTTGGACATGCCGGCCATCTACAAATTATAAAAATTAAGATATTGTATAACTGTGGCGAAAGAGATTAAGGTAAAGAGCTGGGTTGGGGGGACCCTAGTGCTTGCCACCCAAGTATAAGGACCTGCATTTGAATCACCAGAACCCAAATAAAGTTGGGTGCAATATCGTTTCTGGACTATGAATTGCAGTGCTCCTATGGTAAAATGAGAGATGGAGACAAGAAAATCTCTACAAGTTCAAGGGTCAGCTGGCCTAGAAGCAAACAAAAAACCTGTCTAAACAAGATGTCTCATCAAAGACCAACACCCACAGTTACTGTCTGACCTTCATATATTGCCACAGCACATGAATACCTCCACACACACATCACACACAAACATCACACATCTCACACACATCACACACACACAAAAGAACTAAGAGACCCATTTCCAGTGCCCTTGAAAGATACTGCATTGTCCCTGGTTATCAAGTTTTTGTTCAGCTCAATATTTTTCAAAACACTCCTATATTTGTTTCTTTGATTTCTCCTCATATTTATTGTCTTACAAATCACTTTGTACCTAAGACAGTCAGAAGACTTGCAAGTCTCTTAGGCTGTGCAAAGCTCCTGATTTTAACTATTAGGCAAAAGGCTATGAGAAGCAAATGGGGACAAATCTTGAGGACAGATGTCACTACGCAACTCCCCTTCTTTACTGGAGACCTTCTTTACTAGCAGTCTTTAAGCTATAGCCTAAGTGTGTGGTGGAGGATGCTATCCTCTGCCAAAGCAAAGAAACTGCTTCTCTAGGTTGAACAAAGGCTTCAGCGGGTTTCAAACTCTTAGGTCATACCCTTTGCTCATCAGGGCCCTAACAGTCACAGAAGGACTCACCTTGTGTCTCCCTTCCAATTCTGTTACAATATAATAAACAGAGTCAGGACAACCTTCTAGAACAAGCTCTGTGAAGCCAACTGGACCAATGTCCTCTGTAAAACCATTACAAAGCCCCTTGACTTCAATGAGTGTATCTTAAACTAGCAATTGGCTAACTTAAGTCTGACTTTTTATTAAAGTCACAAAGTTATCAAAAGCAACCAATATAAATTTTAAATAAAAAATGTGTATGTATTTTTCTTATAAAGCTTATAAGTCTAATGAAACAAAAGGAAATGGTCTACAATATTGAGAGAGGGACCTGGGAGAGGATGAGGAGGCGCGGGGGTTAAAGTGAGAGTTACTATGTTCAGCTTTTTAGAGTAAACTTACTGGCAAAGCCTGAAAGCTTTTATTCCTTTTTTTTTTTTTTTTAAGATTTATTTATTTATTTTATGTATATGTAAGTACACTGTAGTTGTCTTCAGACACATCAGAAGAGGGCATCAGATTCCATTACAGAAGGTTGCAAGCCAACATGTGGTTGCTGGAAATTGAACTCAGGACCTTTGGAAGAGCAGTCAGTGCTCTTAACTAGTGAGCCATCTTTCTAGCCCAAAAGCTTGCATTCTTAAAAAATAAAATACAAATAAACCAGATGTAAGTGTTATCGACTTGGTCAAAACCAAAAGGAAAACTGAGGTGGAGAAGGAAAAAGGATAAGATGAAGAAATGCAAAGAAGTCCCATTATCCTCCTCTTACGAAACAGAGGACTTAAAATGCAATGTCTAGGTAATGTGAGTATTGCATTATTATGGCACTGGAACCATTCAAAGAACTAAGTAGACTGTTCCATGGCAGCTGATGCCAACAGCAGCAGAGGATGATAGTATATGAAATGAAGTCTCACTTTCTTAGTAGGAGGTAAACAGACATGGACACAATTTAAAATTATTATATCAAGAAATAAAAGTAGATTACAACAAAGAAGGCCGAGTGCCAGATCAGTTCACTTCTAAGAATTGCCTACAAGTCCTCCTCAAACTTTCAAAGCCCTGAACAGAATAGACTTTAAAATGATTTTTTTTAAAAATAAAATTCATTCTAGAAAATCAGAATTACCCTATCAGAACTAGACAAAGACATACGAAAACCACAGGCTAATAAATTTATTAATATTAATAAAAAATTAACATGGATAATTACACACACAGACACGTATATAAAAATTATTACTGAATATATCCTATGGCCAGGAACTATTTTAGGACTTGAGTCTATGAGTAAATAAAACCAAGCCCCTTATGACTGGTATAATACTTCAATGTATTTTTGTAGCTAGAGAAAGCACTCTAGTAACATCTTTAGGGAAGATTCTCAAGGCTTTTAACAACAGATAGAGTCGAGAGGACCTAAAGGCAACACAGATAAGGCCCTTTAACACACAAGGGGAAGATGGTAACGATCAGAATGAAGTAAAGCCTCGTATCAGGTACTCCAATTATGCCTCACTGACTCATCAAATATTAAACCATAATCATTAAAGTAACTGTTTCAATGCTGGTAATCAGAGTGTAGATTTAACTTGGGCTAAATGTCAAACAATTACTATTAGACTTTTAAACCATGTACTTAGAGACACAAGGAAGCAATGAAGCATCAAGTGTTTATTGAAAAAAAAGTCTGTAATGTGTCCTAAGTTCATTTAACAAGCACTAAATTTCTGTACTTTCAGTAAGCACTCTGTGCTTGATTTAAGAATAGTCACAAAGAAGGCCGGGCGTGGTGTAACACGCCTTTAATCCTAGCACTTGGGAGGGAGAGGCAGGTGGATTTCTGAGTTCGAGGCCAGCCTGGTCTACAGAGTGAGTTCCAGGACAGCCAGGGCTAAACAGAGAGAAAAAAAAAAGAATAGTCACAAAGAGTTTAGACTAACTTTACTTTTCTTTTCTTTTTTTTTTTTTTTTTGGTTTTTCTAGACAGGGTTTCTCTATGTAACCCTGGCTGTCCTGGAACTTATTACTCTGTAGACCAGACTGGCCTCGAACTCAGAAATCCACCTGCCTCTGCCTCCCAACTGCTGGGATTAAAGGCATGCGCCACCACTGCCCTGCTCCTAACTTTACTTTTCTAGGCAATACATTCTCAAATTCCAAATAGGAAATTAAAGCAAAAGTTAACAAAAACAGAGCTGAAATCATAAATTAGTATAGCCATTATAGAAAACAGTATGGATAGTCCTCACAACATTAACAACAATCCATCAGTTACACAACTGTATATAAAAGAACTACAAATATGTTGAAGAGAAACTTATGTTTCTATGCTTGCTATATCTGTTCCGTATTAATAAGTGGAAATAATTATGTTCACCAACAAGACAGATATTTAAAGGGATATGCATATATGACAGCCTATATTTCAGCCATAACAAAAGAAGCCCTTTCATCTCTTATAATAGAGGTGGTACTGGGTTTAGCCAAGCACAGAAAGACAATTACTACATGATTTCACACTTAAATGGAATCTGTAAGAGTTGACCTCATAGTTCAGACTACAAGAGTGATTACCCAAAGCTTGGGGAAGGTTAAGGAAACAAGGAAGGGAGAAAGGCTCATTTATGGGGTACCAATTTACTGTTCAGACAGAGAGAAGCACTGGGGTACTTCAGTATTCATCACTACAGATAGCAATTATGTACTACTAATTCCAAAAGCTACAAAAAAGATCTCAAGTTTCCACATAAAGAAACAAAGACTGAAGACTGTATGTGTATGTATATAAAACTTATTTAAATACTATATAATATACACATGTCTTGGACACTATATGGTACCCCATTAATATGTACAACTTTAAGGTTTGTATATCAGTTAAAAAAATGAATGTTTTAAAAGTTATACACATTGACTCAGCTATACAAGTAAGGACTCAGCTGACTCGGTCTTCAACTGGCCTTCTTCCTCCCTATTCTAAAGGCAATCAGTGTCAGGCAATCCGTATCACTGAACATTTGTGTGGACTAATGAGAGAAAAACACTGAGTATCAAATTTTACTTTAAATTTACACACACATGACTTCACAGCTACTACACTAACACGGGTAGCTGCATATATTACTACTTTTGTAATACACTGAAGTTTTATCATCTAGTACGCTAGTCAACTTTTTTATATTTTCACACAAACATTCTGAAAATAAGCACAACAATCTCTTTTCAAAGCAGAGTTAAGCTTACCCCCAACTCTGACCAGAATGGGTGTATTTAGCTACTGCATGCAGCTTTGTGTTTGCTCATCTGACACAGCAGAACCTGATACAAGGCCATAGAAACATGGAAACCCCTCTGCTAAGGTGCCTAAGAGCGCTCCCTTGCCTCTTGAGTATTAATGCTTTATTATTTGGGGGAAATGCTATTTGTTAACTATAAATTTAAACAACTACGAAGTACAATCATGGTAACAGAACTGGGTAATTATGTGGGAAGTTTTCATATTACTCTTTTCTACATAGTTTATATAAAAATCAACTTGATTCAGACAGACTTAAATATAAAAACAAAACTCTTAAAACTTCTGTGACAAATACAAGATCAAGTAGTTCTTAGCTGAGACACCAAAAAACATGAAACATAAAAGAAAAAAACTCGCCTGGCATGGGGTGGGCTTAGGGTGTGCTTTTAATTTTAATTTTAATCCCAGCACTCAGAAAGCAGAGGGAAGCAGGTCTCAGTAAGTTTTGAGATCAGCCTGGTCTACTGAGCAAGTTCCAGACCAATGAGGGCTACACACCCTGTCTCAAACAAACAAACACCCTACAACAACAACGGAAAAAAAAAAAAAAAAAGAAAGAAAGAAAGAAAGAAAGAAAGAAAAGGAAAACGAATAATGAATCAAATATCATCATAGTTAAAACTTTCTTCAAAATCACCGATAAATATAAAAAGGCAAGCCAGTCACAAGTTGGGAGATAATTTCTACAACTCTATTATCTAATATCCAACAAAAACTTCCTAGTAGAATACATTTAAGCCAGAGTATATCATTCAACCTCAATAATAAGCAAATAACACAATCTTTCTTAAATGGATAAAAATTTGGGCATATACTACAGAAAAGAAAACACACCAATGATATACGGTTGAAAATATATTTAATGTAATTAATTACAGAAATGCAAATGAAAGCCAGAACAAGATGTCTAATCACACATATACATTAAAATGGCTAAAATGCAACTATATGACATAACTGAGTGTAGGCTACCAAAATCAGGACCAAAGGAAACTGTCAAAGATTGGTGCAAGGAATTTGTAAAGCTGCACGCCCACTTCAGAAAACAACTCATCAGCATCTTATAAAGTCAGCCATACGATTGCTATGAAACTTGGTGATAACATTCTCAGGTATTTGCCCAAGTGAAATGAAAATATTTGTGCACAGATTTTTGGCAGTTCTTAAAATAACCCTGCACTAGAAGCAACCCAATTTCTATCAACTTAGAACTGGGTAGACACAGTGTGTGCACACCCTACACAACAGAACACTATCCAGCAATAAGAGAGAGCTAGTGACAGGAGGGTGCTGTCAAAGGCGGCCTAAAAGGCAGGCAGCCCCACCCGCTCGCTCCCTCCGCTCTGCATCCCAGAAAAGGAAACATGCAAACAAAATAAACCAGTGCCTGCTGGAGAACAAAAACCTTTTGAGGGTGAAGAGAATTCTGCTGCTTGCTATTGGACTCTTATTTGTATATATTTATCTGCCGGGCGGTGGTGGCGCATGCCTTTAATCCCAGCACTTGGGAGGCAGAGGCAGGTGGATTTCTGAGTTCGGGGCCAGCCTGGTCTACAGAGTGAGTTCCAGGACAGCCAGGGCTACAGAGAAACTCTGTCTTGAAAAACAAACAAACAAACAAACAAACAAAAAAGAAACATATGTATACATTTATCACAACTCAGTAAATTTTAACATGTATAAATTGCACTTCTAAAAACAATTTTTAAGTATTAAAACTAAAATCTAACAACATTAATATCTAAACACTAAGTAAAATAAAATGATTTCCCCAAATCAAGCATTTGAGGCATTTTTTTTAAATAGTAGGAATATGTTCATGTCTAAATACAAAAGAGAGCTTGTAGTAGAGCACGGTTCTTTTTGAGAACTAGAAAAGGCAAGGGAATGATAAAGACCATATTCCTGAGACAGCATGAGGACAAGACTACAGAGCAGGTTGGGTCTTTTAAAGGTTTCCTACTGCCTGAGCTACACTTAACTAGGGCACTTTCCCATCTGAACTCAGACCAGAGGGTAGGCTTCAACCTGTTTGTGCAGAACATGGATGAAGATCAGGCAAGCCAGGAGAGGGTGTTCATGCAGGGCTACAGTTTTGAACTGCAGCCTACAGGAATTCAGAGTTCTTAGCTTCTATTTCCTCCAGGAAATTTAAAACTGTGCAGGGCCCTGGAAGCGGTGTGTAGCTGTGATCTATCTTCTTAGGAGGCTACGGCTGAAGGACGACTACAACAATACCCTAGCAACACCCTGTCTCTTGGCCGCCCCTTAGTTTAGGGTGCTTTGCTCCCATTTCTACCTGCCTACCTGGGAAGATGAGTGTTGTTATGGTCTGGATATGATGCGCCTACCAAAAGGAAGGCATGGTCCCCAGCTAGTGGATCCAACCACACAGGTGACCAGGACAGCAAAGTTCTGACCTGATCGATGGATTAATCCTAATCTGATGGCATTATTGGAAATAAGAAACTTTCAGAGGCCAGTAGAGAGGACTATAATTTATTCAGACCTCTCTGTCTTTTCTATTCTTAGCTGAGTAGCCCTGCTCTATCGAGCTTTCTCCCATCAAGTTCTGTTTCACCTCAGAACCTAAACACTGGAGCCAGCCAACCACTGACTAAGGTTGCTGAAACTATGAAACAAAATCAGTCCTTCCTTAAGTTCTTTTACTCAGATATTTTGTTATAGCAATGAAAGAGTTAACATGCTCTCTGTCGGAAAACACATCTGATATTCCTTTTAAAATAATAAGGCATAAATAAAACAACAAACCAACTTGACCTAACTGGTATTTACAGAACACCTTACACAACAACATTCTTTTCAAATATATCTAAGACATTTATCAAGATCATTTTTGGACCTATAAAACAAATTTCAATGAATTTAAAACAAACGTCACACGGGAATTAGATTAACAGAAATATCTCTGGAAAACTCCCAAATATTTGGAAACTAACAAACTTCTCTATAATCCCAGATCAGAGACACCAGAAGCCAGACACAGTTGTATTTGTCTGAGTCCTAGATACTCAGAAGAGGGACAGAGTGCCCTCAGCCCAGGGATAGGAGGAAGAAGAGAAGGAAGAAGAGGAGGAGGAGGAAAAAAAATAAACAAACAAACAGAAACCCACCCCCCAAAATAGAATAATCTGGGAGTAAACATTTACAGCAGTCAGAAACCAAATGACTTCAGCTTCTAGCTTGAGAAATTAGAGAAAACAAACTATACCCAAAGAAAGCAAATAAGCAGCAGAGAAGAAAAGAGGCTTTTAAAAATAGAAAAAGTAGAGGAAATCCGTTCAAGTAGAGGTTGGCTATGAGAATCCAGTAAATTAATAAATGTCTAGCTAGGCTGCTAAAGAACAAAGACTACTGAAATTAGTAGACCAGGAATGACAGAACAGTGGTTCTCAATCTGGGGTGCTCCACTCCTTTTGGGACCAAACAACCCTTTCACAGGGGTCACCTAAGTCCATCAGAAAACACAGATGTTTATATTATAATTTATAACAGGAGCAAAATTACAGTTATGAGTAGCAATGAAAACAATTTTATGGTTGGAGTCACCACCCCATGAGGAACTATATTAAAGGGTCGCAGCATTAGGAAGGTTGGGAACCACTGCTCTAGAGGTTACAAGGATATTAGACTCACTGCATTTTCTATAGATACTAAAAGGATTTAAAAAAAAAAAAACACATTACAACACCATTCTGACAGTGACTTCAAGGAAACAACAATTCTTTGAAAAGCATAGCATAATTGTATAGTCACATGGCCAATAACTAACAGAAAAACAATGACCATCCAGCAAAGCAGCTGGGTAGCGGAACGTGGGAACCTAGCATGGGCAGGCCCGAGGTTTCATCCTCAGCACCACAAAAAAACCAAATACCCAGCTGTTTTATGCTCTGAAAATGCAATGTGAACTACACTTCAAAGCAAAACATAAATGTAGAAGAAATAACTTTAAAAATCTTAGACTCTACTTCATTATTGATTATTATTACTAATTGATTATACAGACTAGCATATTTTTCCAACAAAAAAAAGCATAAAATATATTGAATTTGGTTATCAACACAAATTCAGTATCATTCTACTTGTATTCTATTCTTCTGAAGGTTATCAAAATGTTCAAGCTGTAATTCTCATTATCTTAATAATTAAAACTTTTGTGTTCACAGTCAAAGTAGATTAGTAAATTATATTGAAAACATGGATGAGAATAAGCACATTCAAACAATAACTGCAGAACACATTGATATGAAAAGTATACCAATGAGACAGAGAATGGCTTGCACTGTGGTGGATGCTACAGGTCTACACAGTCCTAGCTGTTAGTGTGCACAGCCTCACATACCCCACAGGACTAACAATGGCTTTTCTGGGTGACAGGATTTTCAGTAGTATTTTAAATTCTTAATCTATGCTTTTTTTGTTGTTGTTTCTGCTCTTCCCAAGTTTCCATACTGGGATGTGCTACATTTATAACTGAGAGTTGAAAATTAAGAAAGTAAGTCAACTACTTAAGATTAAACTGTATTTTAATAGAAAGGACACATTCTTAGGTGGGCAAATGGCTTACTCTACAGGTACAACTTTATTTGTACTTCTTACTTCCTAAAAACAAAAACATTTGTAGCCAGGTATGGTATATGCCTGTAATCCCAGTACCAGAGAAATTGGCGCAGGAGGATAAAGTGTCCGGAGCCTAGCCTGGACTACAGAGCAAAGTCTCTGTCTCAAAACAATCCAAATACCAACAACAACAAGGAAAGCAAGTTCTATTTTTATTTTCTACTATTTATAATAAAAATCTAAAAATTCAATGTTAGATGAAATACATACTCTTTAAAAAGCAGAGAATTTGGTAGGGGTGGTGGTGCCCACCTTTGATTCCAGCACTCACAATATAAAAATAAAAGTGATTGTGTTCAAAAAATTTAGTATTTAAAATACGGAGGGTTTGTTTAAGAAATAAACAATTGTTGTTGTTTAAGAAATAAAAAATCCTTCAGAGGCTGGAGAGGTGGCTGAATGCTTAAAAGCACTGGTTGCTCTTTCGGAGGTCCCAGATTCAACTCCCAATACTCACATGGCATCTTAAAACCATCTGTAACTCCAGTGCTAGGGTATCTGATATTCTTCTGGCCTCCACAACCACCCACCCCACAGTACACAAATATACATGCAAGCAAAACATCTATAAAAACAAAATAAAATTTTAAAGTAAATAGTCCTTTTAAAAAATCAAAAGGAAGAATAAAAACTCACTCTTTATCAATGACTTCTCTTTGTAGATAGGATAAACTTAAAATAATAAGCAGAATTACTTCTTCATGAATTATACAACTAAAGTGATAACTCAGAATTAAAATTGTCAGAATAGACTGCTTAGGTAATTTAACATTTTCAGAGTAAATCATGCAGAAAACAGAATTCCTTTATCTACTTAATTCATAGAAATTACATATATCGGGGTTATTAAAAATGGTTATAAAACAACTTACAAATGCCATTATGTAATTAAGCCAATTAGTAAGTACTAAACTGTTCTTACACTTAAAAGTGTTCGATGAATGATTTTGTACAACTCTACCAACAATTGAGCTCAGAAAAGAAAAACTGCAGTGTTAGTTGATGTACTGTTTACAAAGAAATTACACTTCAAAAGAGGAGCTTCATGTATCGGCATGTACTCAAAAAGTCCAGAAACAGTTTTGCTATAAAACATGAAACTTTTAAAAATCATTTGCTCCCTACAATGTTTTATTAAATCGTTTATCTGACCCAGCAGCATAAGCCAAGCTAGGGAGAAGCAGCCTTCTGTGTGGTGCTGAGGAGAACTCATGTGAGAAGGAGAAACCACCTTCTTCTATTCGTGACCACAACACCTGTTTGAAAGGTCTGGGGAAGGACAATAGTTCACTGACAAATTATACTTAATTCCATATTTCTAACAATCTTGAAATCAACACATAATTAGTTTATAATGATCAAATAAAGAGGCATAACTATACAGTATGCCCACATCAGCAGCACTCATCTCTGAGATGCCTGCTGTCAGGCTGCAGTTGGCTCCTTCTTGAGACGGCAGCCTAAGCTTTCTGGTCCTTCTGTTGCCTCCTCTTTTAACTAGTTAAAAGGCTGAGATTCACCCTCAGGGGCCCATACTTCACACCCTACAACTTAGGCCCTTAGGAGTCCTATCTAAAAATGCTAAAACCTAGGTCTCTAGGCTGAATTCACATCAGTTTGAACTGGAAATACTTCCATAGCAATTAGCCCTTCAACAGCTGTAGAGGTAAAGGGGTAGGGGGTTATGCCCTAAGATTCAGATCACATGTTAAAGCTTTCTGACATATTCCAAGTCCTTTCTATCCTGGGGGGTGTGGTTTACGGTACAGGCAAACGGACAGAACAATCATTCACGAACTCAATAACTGGTCAAGCATAACTCCAGCGCTCATAAGGCTGAGCAAGACAGGAGGATCTCTACCTCCACCATGGACCAGTCCGAACTACATGCTAGTAAGACTTCCCAAAACAATACCCCCTCCCAAAAATAAACCCTATCATTAAAAAAAAAGGTCAATTCAGTTAAGGATAAAGTGGATATATTTATAAATCCACAGAAAAAGATACAGAAAGCTACACGTCCAATTGTTAATAGTTATTGCTGGAGAAAGATATGAGGCAGAAATAGAAATTTATATCCAGTGTTGTGACAAATACCTGTAATCCTAGTACTCAGGAAGCTGAGGCAGGAGGATTATCATGAGTTCAAGGCCAGTCTAGACTACACAGTAATTCCCATAACAGCCTGGGTTACTACTGCAGGAAATTCTATCTCAACAACAAAAAAAAACGGAAGACAAGCCTTCACGTACGGGATTCCAAAAAGATTGGAAGAGAGCTACATACATGATGTTCCAGTGAAACCTAAATGCCATTTTGCACTAGAGTGACTGTCATATACCTGCACCAAATGAAAACAACACAAACATCCTGGCTTATAAAATAGGAAATACTAAAAGTACATGCCTATGTAACTAGTTCCCATGCAATATACTGTTGTCACTAGAGGGAGTTTTTAAGTATTCCCTTCCTAAAATTGCATCCACTCTCACACAACACCCTTTCAACGTTAGCCTTGCTGCCAAAGTTACACCTGCTAGCAGAACTAGAAACATCATTAATATAAATTTACACGATCTGTTATCATAAGTTGTTTAGTTTCTTACATTCAATTTTGAATTTTGTTTTCCTTAAGAAATAACCACATATACAACACATGTACATACTCACATATATACACTCACATACAAACTCAGACAGACAGACACACTCAAACACACACAGATACATTTCACTGGGGTTCATGCCTGACTTCCTTAAAGGAAACAATAGCTTCCCACCAGAAAAGCACACTAAGCTAAATAAGCTAAACAGACTGGTTTATCATCACTGGAAACAGATGTGTAAACTTTGAAGTAGGGATCGACAAAAGGAAAAAAAATTATAAAACTATAGTTTTTAAAAATATAAAAGGGAGAGACTATACTACCAAAGCAGTACAATCCAACTTTAACGCCAAATGCAGCTATCAAGGGTTAGCAAGTCAAACAACTTTTACAGTTCACCCTAAATTTTTCTCCAGTTTATTTTTCAAATATTATGAGAAAAAATACTGAGAATGATCAAAATTTCCTACAAGATCTGTTTATGAATCCATAAAACATTAAAAAAATAAGACTATAAGCACATAAAGCATGTCATTTTCCACCCTCTCCTCTTCAGATCGCTTCACCCCTTCCCATAATTATTGGGTTTCTAGTATTATTCTAGAATTTACTTATACTTTAGAGCAACACAGGCTATAAGTAGTCTACATGTGTGTGTACACACACATATATATATACATATACACAAACATGGACATATAGATTATATAGTTACTACATGCTCCCTTAACAACAGCACACAATTCAGCTGTTTTCACTATATGACAATTTTTTTTGTGTCCTTTTTTTCCACAGGTGATCATGCTAGTCCTTCAAGCTAACCAATGGCACGCCAGTCAGTAAAGTACTTGGTGCTTAGTTTTTTTTCGCCTAAGATTTTAAAACAAACCAGATTTGAAGCGTTCCATGGGATTCAGAGACAGCCACGAATTAAGTTATATCCTATTCATTTCTTTTCAATCAAATATGAAAGGGGATGGTCTGTAATCTTTCTTCTCTAATAGCTTTTAAAGCTACAGCAATGCAATCAAGGGAAATTACCTTTCCGGTGATTTCGGGGATCGGTGCCCTAGTCAAATCAACAATGCCCGTTAAACTTTCTTCTTGTGCTTTTCTTTCACTGCAACAGAAAACACGGGGGTTTGTTGTTGCTGTTGTTTTTAAAGCATCTAGAAAGCCTTCAAGTTGTGTGTGGGTTGGCACAGTAATATCAAAACACCACGGCCTGATCTGTCATCTGTCAGGTCAGAGGCCAAAGCTCTTCCTTCATCTTTCAGGATTCTGCTGACTACCTCGGACTTCCACAGCGGCACAAAACACCCAAAGGGATATAAACTTCGTGGCGCTACTACCGGTACCGGGAAAGCCAGGACCACATCCAGGGCAGCCAGCTCCACGGGCAGAGCACAGCACCGCCCGGCCCGGCGCGGCGCACGCGGCTCAAGTCGGACGCCCGGGGCCCAGAGCAGCCCGCGGACCGAGCCCCGGAAGCCCGACCACTAACGGAACCAGCCCTGGGCGGCGGCGGCAGCCGCTCGGACCGCGGATCCCGGCGCGCGCCGGCCGCCGCGAGGGCGGGGGCTCGGCGGAGGAGCTGGCCGCCCCAGCGCCCCATTGGGCGCCGCTCCAAACGTGCCCGAGTGGTGACAGGAATAAAGTGGGTCACAAGGCCTAGCGGGTCCCGGGCGCGAGCGCTCACGGCGGCCGACTCGGCCTGGCCCGCGCTGCCCCGAGCCCATTCCCGAGCGCGACGCGGCCCCGGTGTTCCCGGGCCGCGGGACCCACCGCGCCTCCCCTGCCCCGCAGGTAACCCCGGCGGCCCCGGGACGCTCGGCGCAGGCCCGTCGGAGCGCGACTCCCTGGAGCTCCGCGCGCTGCGCGTCCCCCGACCCCGGCCGCAGCTCCCGCCTCACGCCTGGCCGCCGCCCCCCGGCCCCCGCCCCCCGCCCCGGCCCCACACACGGCCCCCCGCGCCCGCCCTCCCGCGTCCTCACCGTGCCTGCGGCTCCGGCTCCTTCCCTCCCCCGCCCGGGATTCTGCCCGCGGCCGCTCGCGACTGCCAAGCGGCGACAGCCCGGGAAACGCCACGGCTCCGGGAGCCAGCTGCACCCGGGGCGGCGAGTGCGCGCCCCCGACCCACCCCTCAGAATTCACCGCTACCGCCGCGCTCCTCCCCCTCCCGGCCTTCCCCTCCTCCACCGGCTCCGGGAGCACGCATGCGCCACCCAGGCCGGCCGGCCGCCGCGCGTCGGGCCGAGGCCCACCCGGTGGGGCGCCCTCACCGGGAGCGCGCGCGGCGGCGGCGGCGGCCAGATTTCCTTCGCGCTCTCGCCGTGCGGGGTTTCCTCTCTCCAGCCGGTAGCCGCCAGCCGCGTCCGTGATTGCGCTCCCTCTCGGCGCATGCGTCGTGGGCGCGGGGCTCCTCGGCCGGCCGGGCTCCGCACTCGCCCCTCCCCTCGCGGCGCGCATGCGACTTTCCCCGTTAGGCAGCCTGGAGCGGCGCCGCACCGCGCTACGCCTGGGGATCCCGGGCACCCGAGGAAACCCCACTACTGCTGGCCGGCGCGAGCTCGCTCCGCGGCCGCAGAGGAAAGCCGGGGTGCCTCGAGGCCCCCTTCCCAGCGCAGGCCTGGAGGCGGGGCCTAGCGGAGGGTGCGGTCGCCCGCAGCGGCTTGGGCGGCTCGCGGCTCCTCGGGATGCCGCGCTCCCTACCCGCGGGAGCCGCCGGCTTGAGTGGCGTCTCTGTCCCTGGGAGAGCAAAAAGCTTGGCCTACGCCAAGTTAGACGTCTCCTGCCCAGCGCTCGGTTTCCGCTCTTGGAGGGGCGTGGGCTGCCTGGGACTCGGTTTCCCTGCTCTTAGGGACACGCTAGGCTAGCGGCTCCTCGGAGATGGGCCTGGACGACCCAAGTGACCTCGGCTGTGGCCCGGGAAGCAAAAGGTCGGGATGTTTGCTCCTTTATGAGAGGGCAGGAGACACTGCAAAAGCTGAGCACGGCGCTAGGGATGAGCCAGGACCCTAGTTTATACTGGTTTCTTAGGCACTGCACCCGAATTACTGGGAAAGAGCCCTAATTCATAGCAATTTCTTTTAAAAATCAACTCAGACAGCAAACAGAAGGCAATAAAGGAACCTATACTCTTTAGCTCCAAAAATCCTCTCTCCAAGGTAATGTCTATCTCAATAAGAATTAAATTCTTGGTGTATATTTTAAAAAAAAAACTTAAAAACTAGAGAAATTAGCTGCGTTCTCTCCAGCAAAGAGAACTGGGAGGAAGGAGAATCCTCTAATTCCTGGCTCTTCCTGGCTACATAGCCAGAACCCTGTCAGGAGAAGTTTTCCTTGGTGGATCCTTTGTTCGTTTCGCCATCGAAAGGCTGTAAATGCACAATTCCTGCTGTCCGAATTCATCGGCTGCTCGGGTTCACCACCTTCGAACTTACCCATTCTCCACTCAGTCCTTGTGGTCCAGGCAGGACACTGTGGAGGAAACCTTGGGTTCTCTGGCTCAGGCTGGCAATTACTGCCAAGACGACTGTTTTCCAATGAATTTGATTCTGAAAAAAATAAAATCTTTTCTTGTGTGATTAATGGAAGAGCAGGCACCATGAAGGGAAAAGCCAGAAAACAGATTGTTGATGAACCCTAGATGCATGAGCGCTGAAATCAATGTGGGCTAGATTCCTTTGGAAATTTCAGCTAATCAATAAATTCCTGAATGTGTTTGTTTTATTGCTTAAAACCAATAAGAGCTTTTCTGCTACCTACAAGCTAGCGTCTTGATCACTGGTAGGTGGTAACAAGGGGCGGGAAGTAAGAGTCATATGGCTGGTAAATAGGTTGCAGCCAAGCGAATTTGAATGCTTTTCCTGGGTGGAATGTTTTGGTTTTATTTAGTCTCCTTTCTATTATAACTCCTGTAGTACCCGCGCGCGCGCGCGCGCACACACACACACACATACACACACACACACACACACATATATCTTCAAAATGACCTTTGCCCCCTTTTATGGTTTCATTGTCCTCTTAGTCACCTGTGACTCCTCCCTCGTTCACATTCTCTGTTTAATTATTTACCAAGACCTGTTGATAATCCCTTGATTTTCTGCTCAATCCTCTGTCACTGTTTGACTATTTCCCACGGTTCAGTTTACAACATTTCCCCCATTAAAAAAAAAAAAAAAGGTTTTTTGTTTTTGTTTTTGTTTTGTTTTGTTTTTACTTCTCAGCTTTAAAACTGTTTCCAGTAAACAAAAATTTTGTCTCATAGTTTTATAAATCCTAAATCTAGGTTCCCAATTCTAAACCACTGCCTTAAACACCTTGTACCTTGCTGTCATTTAAGCTGTTTCTAGTTCTCTTTTCAACTCTCTTTTCATTAAGTTATTCATCTGTAATAAACAAATAAATACAATGTAAACTGCAGATAATAATCATCCCATCTCAAATATTGGCCACTTTCGGTTTTGAAATTAAAATGTAATTACATCATTTCTCCCTTCCTTTCCTTCCTCCAGTCCTTCCCAACTGTTCACCTTGCTATCCCCCAAACTCATGGCCTCTATTTCTATAATTGGTGCATGTGTATTCCCAAATACATACATACAGCCCACTTAGTTTGTATAATGTCACTTGATATTGGGTAACCAATTTAAGGGCTCTTCTGTGGGCAGACTTTCCCCGATTTCAGCATTCCTTAGTTGCCTGGGGTTTTGTATCAGAGGTTTACCCCTTTCATATTAGCAGGGCTCGTTGGTGTCTTCCTTGCTCCCGTCTTATTCAGGCAGCCATAGTGTTCAGACTTCATGGGTGGAGCTCTCTGACATTTGTAGAAGACACAGTATCACAGCAAACTTCCCTTTGTGTCTTACAGTCTCTCTGCCTCTTAACTCACTATGTCCCTGAGCCTTAGGTCCAGGAGCTGTGTTGTAGATGAGCAGTTGGGGCTGAGCACCACACAGTCACCTGTCCTCTGCATTTTGATGTGGTTTTCTGTTTGTTTCAAAATTTTTTCTTTGATAAGGGTGAGACCTATACTTATTTGTGGGTATAAAGATTAATATTTAGGATGTAGTTAGAAATTGCTGGATTAGTGATGTGGCAGTTGTAGGTTCTCCTTCAAGATCCATGACATCACCAGCGCCAGATAGTTGGCTAGGTTTCCAATACTAGGAGTGATTTCCTTCTTCTTGTGTGGGCCTTAAGCCCAATTAAGGAACTACAGTGCTGTTGGGATTTGGCCAGTGTATGTACCACGATTGCATTCTTAGTGATACTGTTTAGCAACTTTTAAAATTCGGCCTCCTGCCATGATTTCAGCTGTCTTCTTTGTTCAGAATCTTTCCCTAGTTGCATATGTCCCACTAGTCACAAAGTGATGTCTGCTCTTTCATGGCACAGTTCACATCTGCCACTAACACTCCTGGTTTTATTGTATTTTTATGTGAGTTGGAAGATCCAGACATGCAAAATAGTACTGTCAAGGTTTTTACAATTCCATGGCTCTATTATTCAGATTTTTTCTAGTCCTTTTATAATAGAGGGAATTTCTGTAATGTATGTGATATTATGGAATTCATAGTCAAAAGTATAGGCTTAAAATGTTACTAACTGCCTTAAGCTGAACGGCACTGAAAGTCAAGCGATCTCCCTGAGTTTCAGAGTTTTACCCATAAGACAGAAGAATAAGAATTTTGGAGAACTATGGCTTTAGGTGGCGAGATGGACATCTTTACAGTCTGCTACTGGATCTCTAGAATGGTTACATTGACTCTGGTATTTTTCCTGCAGCATGTACCTCTCCTTCAGTTTTCATACACATATGTCCAATTAGCCACTCGGTATCTTCCCTTGGCTGTCTCAAGCATGCTCCTTAAAACAAGAATATTTTGCTATTGTGAGTGGTGACTAGTGGTACACACTTGTAATCCTAGCAGGACCCTAGCTTTAAAACAGAAAAAGAAGAAAGTACATGTGAGAGCAATCACGGTGCTCCTTATAAAACTCATATTTTCAGTTCATCTGAGTGCTTAATCATGACCATAATACCTTATTTGATCTGTCTCATGCCTTTCCTCCAACCTCACAGCCTACCATTTGCTCCTATGACATTCCAGAATCATCTTTCCAATTCCTTGCTAATCTCTGCCCACATCAGGCTTTGACAGAGGGAGGCAGGGCTGAGAACCTTTGCCTATACGCTGCCGTACCTGTTCTTAAGCCTGCCTCCTCAACTTTCAAGTGTCAAAGGATCTTGGTATATTATTTAAGTATTCCTGCCCCTCTGTGTGCACAGTACCCAGTTTCTTATTTACCATTTCTCCCATCATATATTCATTGCATATATCTGTTTAATGGTCTGCGTCTTACTTTAACCATTCTCCCACTACCAGATGGTATACTATTTTATATACTATTTACTTATGGTATTTATTCCAATGCTTGAGGTGACTAATTGACTAAGTTAATGGGATTAGAGGTAAAACCTGCTAGGAAGAGGTTAATATCCCCAACTATGAGTGGAGGAAGATTGTCACGAAGTAGCTTTTGATATATATAAAATCATGAAGGAGGGAGGAATAACTGGAATTCATTGGGAAGATCATGTGGCCAGTACTGTTGTCCTAACAGTGTCCACAAGAATGTGGAACACTAGTATAGGTAAAACAACTCTCTATGTAAGAAGGTGTGACTATAGTAAAGTTACTGCCTATCTAAGAATATGTGTCACTCTAAGTGCAGAGATCTACCACCTGTGTGGGACTGTATACCACTAGAATAGATGTAATTGTAAGAATATGAAACACTGTTGAGAAAGCCACTGCCTAAGTAATATGTGAAACACTGCAATAGAGGAAGATAAACCAGTCTATGGTGCGGAGTGAAGTCCAAAGCAGGGGCAAAGAGCACCAAGTCTCTCACCTTCTAAATAAATACCAATATGTGATGCCAGAAACAACCTCCTCCTCCTCCTCTTCCTCCTCTTCCTCCTCTGTGTGTGTGTGTGTGTGTGTGTGTGTGTGTGTGTGTGTGCATGTGTGCTCAAGAGTGTGCTCGCTAAGGATCAAAGCACTCTGTCCCCGAACTACATCGCCAGTTATTGGCTCATTCTGAGACAAGTCTCAATATGAGGCCCAGGTCGGCCTCAACTTGTGGTCTCCTACATCTGTATCTCTGACGCCATACCTTCTTGGGTTCTTAGACAGTACTGTCCTTTTCCTCCCCCTTCACCCCACTTCATGTCATGAGAAGTGAATATGGCTTCAGTAGCATCCACTAGAGAAATGGAAGGTGTCTAAAGGGAGACTATAGCCTCACCCATGGGCAGATTTATCAGTATCACCCAGTACTTACCAAACAGGGGGAAAGAGACTTGAAGAGAGACTGCTGGCCAGGGGTGCATTGAACTAAAACAAAGCACTTTCCCATCATTTGACATGGTGAGGATGTAGTATTTCTCATGATTTGAGAGACTGAAAGTACCGTCTGAGCTTGAATCATTTGACACAGAGAAAGGAAATTCAAACAGCAAGACTAGGTATCATTCTTGGGGGTGGGGATTGGGGTTGGTGGACTAAGCGATCAGCAGAGACAGGGCTAAACCAAATCTATGTCCATGTTGAGCAACAGACTATTCCATGGGAGGCTGGCCTAGTTTCTAGGAGAACTCAGCATGCCTCATTAAAATACAAGTTTTTTTGATGCAGTATGAATTTGAGGCAATCTAAATGTATTCCTCTACTCAAGTTCCCACTTCCATGTCCCACTCCTATGGAGATAGAGCCAGAAAGGGAAAAGCAGGCTAAAACAATCCAATTTGAGGATAGCCTTGGCTACATAGCTAGAGCCTGTCTTAAAGCAGCAGCTTCCTTCTTCAGAGTTCTTTGAATTCAGTTCTGACTTGGAACTGAAACTGGAATTTCAACTTGGGTAGATTTAATAATCCGGTGTGGGGTGAGGTTAAACACCAGCAAGCTTTAAGGGATTTGCTGCATAATGCTCCTGAGTTTTAATGCGCATGCCATTCACCTAGGCATCTCATTAAAGTGAAAAATTCAACCTAGTTAGTCTGGGTAGGGCCAGAGATTATGCATGTCTAACAAGTTTCCTGGAAATGCCAATAACACTAGGAGAAAACTTTAATACCATACTATAAGCAGAGAAAGAGATTTCAATAGCACACAGTTGTCAAGGATTGTTAAAAATACTAGAACGAAATAGAAAGTGTTCAGTTTTATAAGACACAATTATTAAGTATGGCATTTAGAAACTGTCCTATCAAATCATTAAATATAGTGAGGAATATTACATGTCAGTTTTCTCACAGACTTGACAAATATCTATATTCTACTGAAATGACAAGTGTATTTATGAAGTAATAGAAAAGCCTGTGATCATGAGCACGAGTCTCCACTAGAAGAATGTGTGTACCTTGTGGAAGAGGCTAGAATCACACACAGCCATCCTATTCTTATATACGACAAGAGTACAGTTTTTACAAATGTTAAGTCTTCGGAACTATGTCTGTGCATAAACCCTTACTACTGTCTTTTGGTGGGTCAGAGTTAAGGAGGAAAAGTTTACCTTTTATTTTAGCTATCCTGTTCATGTTAACATTAAAAATAAGTGAACAGCTATGAGAGAGGAGAGGAGAGGAGAGGAGAGGAGAGGAGAGAGAGAGAGAGAGAGAGAGAGAGAGAGAGAGAGAGAGACTGGAGGAATGGTTCAGTGGTTAAGACCACTGACTGCTTTTCCAGAGGACCTGGATTCAGTTCTCAGCACTGTCCTGGCAGCTCACACCTGCCTATTGTAGAGGATTTGATACACTCCTGTGGGCTCCTTGAGCTCCAGGCACAGCTGATGAGCAGAGTAACAAGCCGACAAAATACCCATACACATAAAAGAAATAAAATTTAAAACTAAAGGAAAAGACTATATTATGGAGATGTTTTACCCTTGGTTTCACTTGGAAGGAAACTGCTGCCCGTGTTTAGCTGGATTAGCTAGCCCAAGAGCTGCATCGTGCCTTCACTACAGTAAGGCTCTTCCTCTTCTCTCACAGTCCTTTGTGTCCTGAAGGAGAATTCAGGAATTGAACGACATAACAAGGTAGCCGTTTCTTTGATAAGATTTTCCTAGAAAACTGACTGGAAATGTATCAACGTAGGGTCTGTAGAGATGACTCCCCTGGTAAAGTGCACACATGAGAACCTCAGTCCAGATCCTTGGCACCAGTGTCGAGGCCAGGTGTGCTTGTGTGTCTGTGATGCTGGCTCTGGGAAGCAGCATGCAAGCATGGACTAACGGAACAGGGGAGCGCTTCTTGCTCACCTCGCTCAGGCAGCCCAGCTTCTCTACGAGAGGCCCTATCTCAGAAGTTAAGGTAGAGGGCCCTTAAAGGAGACATTCACAGGCGTGCACACCTGTACACACATGGGTGCACACATACAAAATGTCTTAATTTTATTTATAAAGTATTTATTTCCTTCCAAGTGTCTTTTTGGAAGTGATTAGGCAACACAGAGGACTTAAAGTGTTTGTTGGGTTTTGTCCAACAGGAGTCAGAAAAAATAAGTCACAAAATACTAAGGAGTAAATATTCATATTTGCAAGAGACAATATTCTTAAATACCTGAAAACTTTTCAATTGACATGCAGACTACAATTCTTACATAAGAATGAACATAAGGTCTATTTATTTGTATCTTATAATGTCAACAGGAAATAAAGCATTCGATACATATACTGTAAAGCTATTTATTAACTAGTTCTACTTAGCCTCAGTATCACTGCCAGAGCTATCGCTGTCATAAATGGAAATGCTTCGAATTGAAGACACCATCATATCTGCAATGCCTTTTTTGGGGTTTTCTTCCAAGTCAGTCTGTATTGCTCCAACTTCTGATAGTTTCCATTCAAGTTCTACAATAGATGAAAGCCTATCATTAAACTGCATGGAAATCTTGGAAACAGTGAAACAGATGTTGACTTTGTTAAAATTAACATGGAAATTAAGGCTGGTGAGATTGCTCATCAGGTAAAGGTGCTTGCCACCAAGTCTGACAGATGACCTGAGGCTGATTCCTACGATCCACATGGTGAAGGAAGAAAACTAACTTCCGAAAGTTGTCCTATGGACAGATGGACACACACACACACACACACACACACACACACACACGATAAATGTATAATAATAATAATAATAATAATAATAATAATAATAATAATGTGGAATTAAAATACATTTAAACTGAATGACAAAGTTATACTATCAGAGTTACATTGGTCAAGGCTGTCCTTAAGAGGGGAAATGGGTAGAATGTTCATCTTAAACTGACTAGAAATAAGGTCAAAAGTATACACCAAGAAACTAATAATCCAACTGTGGTGAGTCATGCTGTAATTGCATCATCTAAGAAGCTGAAACAGGAGGATTGCCACAAGTTCCAGCCCCTGCAAATAAAAAAGAAGAAGAGAGAAAGAAAAGAGAGGAAGGAGAAATAAAATGGTGTAAACTTGAGGAGAAGCATAAAGAAGAGATATAATAGCAGAATTTGGTTTAAAAAAAAAAAAAGGAAGGCAAAAAGCAGTAGAGAGGACCAGGAAATCAGAATCTGATCTCCTGAACAACGAGGACCTGCATGCTTGCCAGAAGGAAGAAATCAAGTAACAAAGAGTTCGCATGTGTCCCAACCAAACTGACAAGATACCATCATTCTCTGTGCATCAGATGGGCAAACACAAAGTAAAAGCCCTCATACAACCAAGATCCAGTACAGGTGCAAATAACTGAGTAATTCATAAAGATTAAAATTCAATATTAAAAAAAACTGGGCCTATTGGGACATACACCAATACATCTGAAAAATGAGTAATACTGTTAATGGGAGATTTTTTTGAGGAAAATATAAATTACCAAACTAAGTTTATCAATAACAAAAGATAATCAATTTGATGTATCTTAATGCCTATCCATGGAAATCTATCATTCTCTTATGTTTATTAACTAAATTCTGTATAAGCAGAATGTTTGAAAAGAAAACTGAAATGTATTTTAAACAAAAATACCAAAATGGAAACAGCTAATCTATAAATATTCGAATACATGATTTTTCACTTTAACACTTTAACAGCTAATCTATAAATATTCTAATGACTATATGATTTTTATAGAACTTGATTATAAGTTATTTGAAATTCTGCTTTATTAGAAATAGTTACATTGCTATGAAGCAACAATAAGTACAGTGTTAAGTACAGTGTTCTATTAATACAAAGATAGACAAAAACAAAACAAAACAAAACCCCTAAAACAGAACAGAGATCTCAGAAATAAATTGAAGCATTTAAAAATTACAGCAGAAACAGAAAACATCTCATCCCATGCCCCAGGATGGCTATTTTCAAAAACCAAAAGTTAGCCAGTGTCCATAGGATCCAAGGAGCTTGAGGGCTTGAGAGCCTTGTATATCGTCAGTAGACTGCCCGGTGGTTCAGCTGCTGGGGGAAACTATATGGCAATTTCTAAAATGACAAAAGACTTAAAGTAGAATTTCTGTGTGATCTGTAAATCACAGCTCTGGGTATCAGCAGAGAGTGGAGACAGGAACTGCAGCAGGGGTCAGCTGGGTCTGTGCACTCATTTCATGGTAGCAGCGTTAATAGTAGATCAAAGACAGAAGGAACCTAATGGTCTGCCTAAAGAGGAATGTATAACTAAAATGTATTATTTAGCCTCAAGAAGGAAAGAGATGGCGAGTCAGGGCAGCACATTTATACTTCTACTACTAGGGATGCCAAAGCCGGGAGATCACAAGTTCAAGGCTAATGTGGGCAAGATTCCCTTCTCAAAAAGAAATGTATAGAATATGTTGAGAAAGATGATTAAGGCAGTAAAAGTTCATATTATGCATACTTTACAGTTTAAAAATAAATTTAAAAACTGAGGGAAATGAAATTTCAGTAAATGGCATTGGGACAACAGAATAAAACCAGATCCATTCTTTTTAATTTTTCATTACAATGTTATTTCAGACCTAAACTAAAAATAAAGCCATTAAAAGAAAATATAGGGTTTTATAGGGAAATATAATGGTTTTTAAAGGGAAGTATGGTAAGTATAATCTAAAAAGATCAGTAAATTTCACTATCCTAATATAACTTTTGCCTAACAATTAAAATGCATACCTAGACTCAGGTATGCATACCTAGAGCCTTAGCTGTTTGAGAGGCAAAGGAAAGATTGTTTGAGCCTAAGAGTCTGAAGTCAGACTTTGTATCAAGGAGGAGAAGAGCAATGTTGGCCTGGAAGTGTAACTCAGTGGAAAAGAGCTTGGGCTCCATCATGTATACCCCAGAGAAATACTATACTTAGAGAAAAGAAATCTGAAGCTCCCAAGAACCTACGAGGGATGCTAGAGAAGCAGTGGGCAGAACTCTACACACTTCTGTAACTCAATTGAAAAAGACAAAGCATAAAGAAGAGAGCAAATGACCAACACCTACTAAAGAATGCTTAACTACTATTTCAAATTTAAATGGGACAGGATAATTTGTAGCACTGACATTATAGCTCAGAAGTAGATCATTTGTCTAGTAAGCACAAGGCCCTGAGTTCAAGCCCTAATATTGCCAATAACAAAAAGATAACACTGTATATTCACCAGCTTGAGAAAAATCACACCAGCACAACGATTTTAAGACCTGATAGATACATGGGTTAATGAGAACTCTCATACAGAGCCAATGAGGGGAGAAATGAATACTATCACTGGTAGAGCCTTCATTTCTTTTCCTGTTGTGATGAAACTCTGACAAAGGAATCTTAAGGGAGAAAGGGTCTATTTAGCTCACAGTTCCAGGTTATAGTCCATTATGTCTGCAATTAGGGGAGAGCAGTGAACACATGCATACGTGCTCAGCTGGCTTTCTCCACTCTTACATACTCCAGCATCCTCTGCCTAGGGAATGGTACCACCCGCAGTAGATGAGTCCCTTCCTCCTCCATCCCTCCCTCTCAATTAACATAAAAAGCAGTCTCCTCAGAGACATAGCCAAAGTCCAGTTCTCAGTTAATACTAACTTTTATCAAGTAGACAGTTAACATCTTTGCAGACACTTTCCTAGTACAGTTAAAAAGTGAAAAATTCAAAAAGATATTTTTCACTGATGGGCACAAGGATAGTCACAGAATTGTCGTTAGAAGACGACAATCAGCTCACATCTTTTCAGAAAAGGAGTGACAAACACATAAGGTGTATTTAATGAAAGAAGGATAAGATTTAAAGTTATTAAGGTCCCCAAAGGAAGAAGTTTAGAAAACTATAATTGAGCTTTAAAAAATAAGATTCAGGATGATATACTGCCATTTACTGAATAGTTTCAAATTTATAATATAACCAAATACCTACATTTCTGTGTGTGTGTGTGTGTGTGTGTGTGTGTGTGTGTGCGTGTGTGTGAGTGTAAGTGCTAAATACACATATGTATAGTCACATATTTATTATGGCTAAGGAATAAGAAAATGATTCAGTCCCTCAAAACATAAATATAGAATAACCATATGGCCTAGCAATATAATTTTGGGTTTATTTCCAAAATTATTGAACATACAATCTGTACAACCATGTTTTAGAAGCATGATTCATAACAATCAAAATGTAAAAGCAATGTAGTATCCATTGATGAAGGATGTTTACCTGCAATGTGGCCTATGCAGACCTTGGGTCATTGTTCAGACCTAAAAAAGGTAAGGGATGAGCCTTGACAACACTGTGTTGAGCGATGCTTATAAGCAGGCATGAAGCAGGAAAAACCCAGTATTGTCTTACTTATATAATGTGTCTCAAATCATCAGCTTCATAAAGACAAAAAGTAGAATGGCTTCCAGGGATGGGAGTGTGGTGGTTTGAATACATTTGGCTAAAGAGTGGCACTGTTTGGAGGTGTGGCCTTGTTGGGGTAGGTGTGTCACTGTGGGTGTGGGCTTTAAGACCCTCATCCTAGCTGCCTGGAAGTCAGTCTTCTAGCGGCCTTCAGATGAAGATGTAAAATTCTCAGCCCCTCCTGCCCCATGCCTGCCTGGACGATACCATGTTTCCACCTTGATGATAATGGACTGAACTTCTGAACCAGTAAGCCAGCCCCAATTAAATGTTGTCCTTATAAAAGTTACCTTGGTCATGATGTCTGTTCACAGCAGTAAAACCCCAAGACTGGGAGGGGAGGTAAAATAAAAGGTTCCTGTTTAATGGGTCCAGAGTTTCTTTATACAGGATGATAAGAATTGTGGCGATGGATGAAAGTTACAGCAATACACAATGTGAATGCTTCAGCTTTAGTATCCAGGCATGAAAAAAGACAATGGGGTGACTTTAGGAGAAAAAGAGGTTAAAAAAATAAACTCCTGTGCTGTATGCTATAGGAAAGAAAGTAATAGAAAGAACGCTGTTTTTCTGTGCCTGTCCCTGATGTGAAGACTCAGGGAATTATCAATCAACAGAACCAGGTACCATCGGGGGATGAAGATGAGGAATGTGGGTAAAAGGAAAGACTATTGGAGACAGTGTGAGCACAAAGGGCTGTCTGGCGTCTGTAGCCACTAAGCCCAGCCTGGCTAGAGCAGACATTACATAGAACTGAGAAAGAGTTGCAGAGATGGACTGGATTCTACACTAGATCATTTACACTTTAGAGTTATTTTAGGCAGACACCATTAAGAATTTCAAGCAAAAGGTGCTACAATATTATAAGCATGACAAGAGGACAGCTGCTCGGGGAATTGAATGGTGGCTGGCGAAATAGATGCAGAGATGGATCCCAGCACCCACATGGCAGACCACAGTGGCTGTAACTCCACTTCCAGGGACTGTGGCACCTGTTTCTGGCTTCCATGGCCACTGGGCACGCATGTTGACACAGGGACACAAACACACCATAGGCAGACTATCATACACACTAAAAATAATTGTTTAAATCTTAAAAAGAGAAGAAAATTAAGGGAGGGAAATTTCATTTCCAAGAAATAAACTTTCATACTTGTTCATCTAGAGAAGTTTTCATTTGTTAGTTTTGTAAGCATTTAAAAACAAACATCATTACCTTCTAGCTTGAGATTTACCCCTCCACATTCTATAATTCCAATGAATTTGCCTTCTATCTGACCATTTTTATAAACAAAAATTGTTGGTAAGCAGTTGTCATGGTAGTGCTCAATGCAGCTATTCACAATGGCTTTAACAAATTTGGTTTCTGGAAACTTTCTCGCCAGGACACTCAGATGCTGGTTAACCACCAAGCACATTGGGACACTAAAGAGAGAACACACAGTATACTTCAAACACAGACCACTCCTCTTGGGCTATGAAAATAAATAAAGCCTCTCTTTTGCACAATATAGAATTTTACTTTTCACATAAAAGCGTATTCGTGTCCTGTGCTGTGGCCTTTAACAAAGATGGACTGTATTAGAATTCTCTGGTTTTTATTGGAAATTCCACTATTGCCTGGGAACGGTGCTACCACCATGGGAGTCTGGTACCTAATTTAGGTAAACTATATTCCACTTAGCATCACTTTGAGCCAGTTCCTAGATGAAAGACCATAGGAACCCAAACAAAAACAAAACGACGTGTATAGGGAGTCCGGGGCAGTCCTGGGCTGAACTGAAAGGACCTGACACTTGTCACTGATTGGTTTAATGTCGCAGGTGCTCATACCCAGAGTTTCTCATCTCATGCTTCTTTGACTCTCCTGACACTAACCTATTTCACTCACAGTCTTCCACATCCTGGATCCCAGTATCCACAGTGATTTCTCATCTAAAATTTAAAACTGATTGAAAGCAGGATCCCGACCTTCCAGGGCTGCCTGCCTCATCCATCACAGAACTCTCATTCCACCCACCCTCCAACCCTTCCCTAGTCTATCATGATGTGCTTGAGCAGATGAGGTCGGAGCTGAGCCTGCCCTCACACTCCCAAACACACACCGTCACTTTCTTCCATACCCCTTAGCTTTAGTTTGCTTGTCTCTCCTGGGTTCCCACTTTCTCTCCCACTTGCCAAGCAAGCTTGACGTCCAGGGGTTGATCCCCAGTACAGCATAAAACACATGCAATACTGCACACTAGTCTCAGACTCTGGGAGGTGGAAGGAGGGTCAGGAGTTCAAGACCATCCTTGGTTGAGTTTGAGCTCAATAAGCGGAGAAGGAGAGGACAGATATAGAAGATCTTAATTACCAAGCAGTGATAATTTTTCTTACATATGTGACATTCTACAGATTAGAAATGGAAATATTTTAGCATACTTAGTTTAATCGCTAAAGATAAAAATTCTATAATGTATTTGTGTGAATACATGTTTCTTTTTCTTAAATATTCCTTATCACAGACCCTAAAGCTAGGAGTGTTTTAAAGGACCACAGGACCAGCATTCTGAAGTATTGTATAATTACCTTGATCTGTATAGATGAATTATAACCCACAGGTCTTTTTCTGCATTTGTGACTTCATTCACATACTGATTTCCAGAAATTTCTCTCAATTCACCAAATTTTTGTTTCTTCTTAAGTGCTTTCCATTCCTGTAACCGCTTTTCTCTGAGCGAAACAAAAATATTACAGAAGTATTATATTCTTTTATTTTTGTGTATTTATTCTCTATTCCTCCCTCTTTGTGTGTGTGTGTGTGTCTGTCTGTCTGTCTGTCTGTCTGTGAATTTGTGTTCTAGGTGCTTGCATGTGCCTAAGAAGGCCAAAAGGCCTCTAATTACCTTGTATTGGAGTTATAGGTAGTTATGAACTATCTGATGGGAGTTCCAGGAACTGAACCCAGGTCCTCTGCATCATCAGTAAGCATTTGTAATAGCTGAACCATCTCTCCTTCTCCAAAGTGCATGTTTTGTTGTCAATCAATATCCAATAATAATTTAGAGTAACAAATAGGATGCCCATACCTATCAACACTGTGAATGGCTAACTAACCCCTAAGGAGCATATAAAGCCGTCTCTCTTTTTGTATGAGAATTGGCATTCTTGTATGTATAGCAATTGTAAGAGCTTTACTGCTGACTTTGAATTTATTTTTACTTAAGACTGGGTGTTACATAATAGTTTCCTGGAGATTGAAACATTCCACCCTGCAGGGAAACTCTATAAGCAGGAAGGTAAAAAACTCAAAAACAGCTTTAGGAAGTCCCTGAAGTTGACCAGTCACTAGGCTCCTCCCTGCTAGAGTAAGCAATAAACACGGCATGGAAGACTCAGACAAGCAATGCCTCAGAGAAGACCGGCTGCCTGCTCTGAAGCAAACCAAGGTGAGCTGCTTGGAGGAGGTTTAGACCAGAGTCACTTGGAAAGGACACTCTCCACCCTGCTGAGCTGCCTGCAGGCTGTGCTGTGTGCTCCAGAGTCCCAGTTTTATGAGCTGACCCCATGCTGGGGTGGGCCTTGGTGATGCAGCTGTCTTTGAGTCATTTCTGCTCCTGTAAGTAGCCCCAGTAAAACTCCTAGGTTCACTGTTGGACTTTGGTACTTCGTTCTGTGTTCTCTACCTGGGGTAAGTAGATGTGTGTGTTCCATCTCTCCAGGAAAAGTTTTGTCATGCAAAAGTAAGTTATTTAGGTACTGGACCAGCAAATTCTTTTTTTCCTTTCTTTATTCTTTTCTTCCTTCCTTCCCCCTTCCCCCCCTCCTTTTTTTTTTTTTTTACAAAAAAAAATTTTTGTATTATGCGCATGAGTACTTTGCCTGCATGTATGTCCGTGCATGGCATTCATGCTTGCAAAGGCCAGAAGGGTGCATTAGGTCCCCCAAACCTGGAATTACAGATGTTTGTAAGCCATTGTGTGGGAGTTAGGAGTCCTCTGGATTAAACAGCCAGTGCTCACAACCTCTCAGCCATCTCTCTAGCCTCCTGCAAATCCTTGTGTACCAAAACAATACTATATGAGTGAATACCTTTAGTAAGAGTACTATTGTTGAGGGTTTGTGGTGTTGCCAGGCACTACTTTAAGAACATTAACTAATTTAGTCCTTGTAAAACCTTGATGAGGTCAGTATCTTTGCCATCCCCAGTTAGATGCTATAAACCAGCAAGCTGCTATGTAGCCCAAAGCTTTTGTGGATGTCTAGAATTGTTTGTTATTAAAATAAATTTATTACAGGTAGAGGCAGCAAAGGAAGGTGACTAAGAATCTGACCTCTGCCATCAGGCTAAACAGGGTTTACATGTCAGTTCCAGCATTTAATAGTAGCATACACTTGGGTGACTTAGTTAACTTCTTTAGTTTCCATTTTCTCTATCTTTGCATGACAAACCCCACTAATACCCTGTCCCATGGGATCACTGGGTATTAAGTGACATAGCAGGATAGCTTCACCATCAACTTGACTGCAGTAGGGACCACTCTACATATACAGGGGGAGGGCAGCACTGCTGGAAAGGGCTGATTAAGATCAGTCTTGAATGTAGGAGGCACTGTTCCACAGGCACGGTCCGGGCTGCCTAACAAGGAGGGAGCAAGCTAAGCTGCCACTTCCTCAAGGCCCTGCCTCCATGATGTCCCTAGCATGACGGACTGTGCCCTCAAGCAATGAAACAAAATCAACCTTTCTTTCCTTCGGTTGCCTTTGTCAGGTATATTACCACAGCAATAAGAAATGTACTCTGGTAACTTATCAGCAATGTGTGTGGCACGTGGAGAACTGATAAACTGTTTTGTTATTTATTCATCTATATAGA
>JADRCD010207183.1:18678-36672 GCA_019843815.1 Montemys delectorum
ACACACACACACACACACACATATACCTGAGATCTTAAAAGAAGAAATGACTTGGAAGTGGGAAAGGGAGGACAAAGGAGGGCAACAGGCAACAGGCATGTGTGAAACGTCCTGATGACACCCTTTGCTCTGTGTGATGTGCACAAATTTAAAAAGAATTAACAAAGCCATAACTCCTTGTCCTCTAGGGCCTGGGGCATGCCTAACCATAATCCTCATTCTGCTGCTCTCTCCACTCTGGGACTGTGTGGCATGCACACATGTCCCCGTGTTTGTGTAGGGAGAAGAGGCTGTTGGGTGTTCCCCTCTAGCACCCTCTGCTTTGTTCCTTTGCGGCAGAGTCTTTTCCTGAATCTGGCGCTCTAAGCCTTTCCAGTTAGGCTGGCAGCCGGTGAGGCCCAGGGATTTTCCTGTCTCCACTCCCAACAGCACCAGGGTTATAGCTGTGTACAAGCTACACCCAGCTGGTCACATGAGTGCTAGGATGAGAATTCTGGTCTTCATGACTGAGCAGCAAGCACTCCTAACCACTGAATCAAGACCCCCAACTCTAAGTCTTCTCAAATACCCTGGAGATGCCAGGTTTGCCTGTTCCTATCATTAAAGGCCACACTGAGTACTGAGTCCCCCAGAAAAATCACATGTCTTTCCTCACTTCTGCTACCTGTGTACCCTAATAAAGAAAGGTATATGGACCAAGGACAAATAATGAGATAGGACCCTTTTACCCTAGTGGCCCTGTGATAGTTAAGCTAATTGTCAACTTACCAGGGTATCAAAGAACCCAAGAGACAAGCCCCTGGGCACGCTTGAGTCAGATAATCAATCTCAGCTGGACTGAGGTGAGAAGATCCACCCCAAAGGTGGGTGGGCAGCACCATTTCCTGGACCAGGATTTTGGACGGCCGAAAACAGGCTGTAAGCTGCACCATTCTGTTTCCCAGCTGTGGACCGATGTGGCCAGATGCCTAGGCTCCTGCCCCAGTGATCTTTGCAGTGGTGAACAGTACCCTGCAACTATGAACACAAATAAACCCCGCCTCCCTACGACAGCTTTTGATAGGGTGTCCCATCACAGCAGCGGGAAAAGTGATTGGTGGATCGGAGAAGAGTGACTTGGATGCTTAGAACTAGCTGAACCTCAGGAATTCCATGGGAGACAAGAGCCACCACACAGCTGTGAACTGCTTCCCCAAATGAACTTCCCCAAAGGGTGAAGGTGTACATACCCTGCCCAGCAATAAGATGAAGTCAGTGGTGAATGAGGGACGGGGCCACAAACACATGCACCAGAAACATCCTCAAATATTACAGCCTGGGACCCTCCTCACAGAGGGGTAACAGCCACCTCAGTCTAGACTCCTGAGCCAAGGGTAGCTCCCAGTGTCCCTGCCCCCCCCCCTTTTCTGTACCCAGCAGCAGTGAACAAGGAGGAGCTCTACCACAGTGACCGAGATCATGAAAATGTCATCACACACCTGTTCCTGTGACTAGCTTTATTAGCACTCTTATAGTTTCTATCACCAGCTTGGGACACTCCCCAGATAAACCCCAAGAGCCATGGGGGTCATCTTCACCCTAATATCAGGCTTCATTGGGTCAGCATAGTGTAGAGACAACTCCATTAAGCAGGGATCCTGCTACCCAACTAGTATGTCGGCACATCTCCCAGCAAACCTGAGTACAGTGCTGAAAGCCCCCGAGGGGAGGCTCACCCGAATACTCAGCAGACATGTTTGTGTCCATGTGCCTCTCTCACTATCTGGGCTCTGTACCACAGACTATCCAGAAAAACAACCCCTGCCCCACGTCCCTCATATACTAATGACATGGACTGAGAACCTGCCCACACTCAACACCCGGGAGGACATTACCTGCTTAACACCAATCCTGTAGAGCTTTGTGAGACAGCAGCTCGGGCGACCCTCAAAGAGACCTTGACCTTCCAGTCCTCCACTACCTTAGGATTTCTATTGCTTCAGTCAAACACCAGGACCAAGAAGCAAGTTGGGAAGGAAAGGGTTTATTCAGCTTCCACATTGCTGTTCATCACCAAAGGATGTCAGGACAGGAACTTATGCA
Source organism: Montemys delectorum (assembly GCA_019843815.1). Lineage (NCBI taxonomy): Eukaryota > Metazoa > Chordata > Mammalia > Rodentia > Muridae > Montemys > Montemys delectorum. The sequence goes on from JADRCD010207183.1 coordinate 20,761, forward strand.
GGGCAGGAACCTAGAAGCAGACACTGATGCAGAAGCCATAGAGGGGTGCTGCTTATCGGATTGCTTCACCTAGCTTGCTAGGCCTGCCTTTTTATAGAACCCAAGACCACTAGCCCAGAGATGGCACCACCCACAATGGGCTGGGCCCTCCCCCATTGATCACTAATTGAGTAAATGCTTTACAGTTGGATCTCATGGAGGCATTTCCTCCATGGAGGTTCTTTTCTCTGGGATAACTCTGTCTTGTGTCAAGTTGACACACAAAACCAGCCAGTACACGAGCCAGCCCTCTTCCCTCATAGGATCTTCTGCCTGGTGTGCCTTCTTTCCAGGGCACACTCAAGGACAACGGTAGCCATTAGTTTACTCAGGGGTGAGTATGAGGTCATCTAGATTTGCCTTCCTGCTTACAATGACCAAAGATACATCCAGTCAAAACAACCAGTGTGTGGATGCAACTGTCCTGCAGCCCCACTGCCTCAGGCAAAGAGACACTGGTGGATCAGAACACTGCCTGTTTATTTAAACGGCGGGCTCTGCAGCTAGCCAGTGGCTAGGTGCCTAGTGTCCATCAAAGGTGCTTCTTTTCAGAGCAGCACGCATCTCACCACTGGGAAACAGTGTCCACACAAAAGTCTCATTGACACAAAGAAAGCAAGTCAGACAGCCTGACTCCCTTTAGAGGGCTTTACCTATTAGGGGGATGGGGTTGCAGCTCAGTGGTTGATGACTTGTTTAGGATTAGTTTGATTTGGGGGGGAGGGGGGGGACTCGGGGAAGCTATACGGCTAGCTTGCTCTGAGCTATGGCACCTGAGCCCCATCCCAAGTACTAAACAAAGCAAAGAAGTACAGCCCTGTCTGCCCAAGAGGCATGGAAGTAATACATGTGGCAGATGAGCCCCACTTGACAAGCCCGTCACTACATGATTCATCTGGGACCAATTCCTGTCTCTGCACTGTGGGGAGTGTGGGCTGCTGCAGAGCAAAAAGGAAGAGATGGTGTCTCAGAGCCAGCAAGCCTGGCTTGCTCCAGCACGCTGGTTTTGGAATCAAGAATTCCTTGACAAGACAGAGTGCCTTTTCTGAAGTGAGGTCAGCTTTGGCCAGGAGGCATGTGAGCAACAAACTAATATCACCCTGAAATGTTCACACTCTATTCCTAGAGTCTTTAAGTTTTATGGCAAAAAAGAACTGCAGCTACACATGACATTAAGTTTGCTAGTCAGCTGTCTTCAAGACAAGGATATTATTCTAAACTGCCTGGGGACCCAGTGTCATCATGAATGGCCTTAAAGATGGGAGACGAGACATTGAGATGGTTCAGCAGTTAAAGGAGCCAGCCACCCATAACAACCTGTTAGAGCCCCAGAACTCCCATGGCAGCAGAGAACAGACACCTGCAAGTTATCCTCTGACAGTGAATGGCACGCGCGCGCATGCGCGCGCGCACACACACACACACACACACACACACACACACTTTAAAGTGCTAGAATTTGGGAGCAGAGACCTAAGTGACCTCAAAGAATATCTAAGTTCTTATGCTTTGAGAACTTGCAAAGAAGGTCAAGCCCTGATACTGGGAACTGAGAAAGAAAAATATATATATACTTTTTATATAGAGACAAAAGCTTGAGTACTATCGTGGCCTGGTTTATGGAAAAGATCAAGTAATGAACTTGAGTGTCAGCTGTGTAGATTTCAAAGAAATGTGCTGAAGGTGAAGGCTTATTTCTCCTTCCCATTTTTAGAAAGAGCAGGCAAGGATTGAGGGAAGAAGAACTCTGAACCAAAAAGAACCCAAGACTTGATTCTGGAAATAGCTTCTCTTTCTTAAATTGGGTCAAGCTGTTGAAACAAAAGGCTTTGGACTCTGTGACTTATATAAACAGACATTTGCTTCTTGAAGTCTAGAGGCTGCGGAGGGCAAAATACAGGTGGCAGCAAGCAGTAACTTTAAAGGCTAGCACTCTGCCTCTGAGGGGATCCCTCTGCGTGCCTCCTCCCCAGGGCTGGACAAGCCCTGTCGGCCCACGGCAGGACAACAAAAGGTGGCAGGTGAGCTCACTCCAGCAGACCTTCTGAAGAGTACTCACCCCAAAAAGCCACACCTCCTTGTTTACTGCATTGAGGGATTAAGTTTTGACATGGATTTTGGAGTCAGTCATTCAAACCATGGCGCCACCCCAATGGTGAAGGAGCTAACACTAGGAAGCCTGTCCAACTTAGCGGGGCTCCTGGCTGGTCCTGGCTAAGGGTGGCTGCCTCTGCCAGACTGGCCTGATGACCAGGAAAAACAAACTTTTACTTCTTCATCTTTCATTTCTTCATCTACAAAATGGAAGTCACAGCAATGCCTGCCTCTCTTAGGAGTATTCTCATGAGGACTTCATACACTCAAATATGTAAAAAAGAGTGCTTTCTCCCCCCCCCCCCGCCCCCAGACAGGGTTTCTCTGTACAGCCCTGGCTGTCCTGAAACTAACTCTGTAGACCAGGCTGGCCTCCAACTCAGAAATCCACCTGCCTCTGCCTCCCAAGTGCTGGGATTAAAGGTGTGCTCCACCACCACAGGGCAAACAGAGTGATTTCTATTTAAAAGATTTTATAGTGTGTCCAACATCGTCAAGTTGAAGAGCCAAATGATTCTGGTGCATATCTATTGGCTGATGTTAGGTCACGTGCTCTACTCTTCCTCCACCCTGAGATGGAGCATGTGACCAGTACTAAACCAGTCAGCTTTCCACCCCAGACTGGCTCAAGATGGGATACAGGCAGTATAAGCAGGTTAAGAGTGTGGGACAAGGCTGGCAAGATGGCTCAGCGGGTAAGAGCACTGACTGCTCTTCCAAAGGTCCTGAGTTCGGATCCCAGCAACCACATGGTGGCTCACATCCATCCGTAATGAGATCTGATACCCTCTTCTGGTGCGTCTGAAGCAAGAGGGGCCAGAGCTAGCGAGCCGGCAGAGGTCCTAAGTTCAATTCCCAGCAGCCACAGACATGATAGCTCACGGCCATCTGTACAAATATACACATAAAATAAAATAAAATAAAAATCTAAAAAAGGCTTTAAAAAAAAAAAGAGTGTGGGACAAAGCCTCTCTCTTGTCCCAGTGGGATATGCACAAAGAAGCCTCAAGCCCCTGAAGATGCTAATGATGGCACACAGGGAAACCACAGGAAGTGCTGACCCTTGCAGAACACAGCAGAGAAACAGAGAAGGGGTCCTGGCGGTATTCTTTGATTTCTGAAAGGAAGCCCCCTGTGGACTTGCCTGGACCCCACAGTCTTGCTGCTAATTGGGCTGTCATTATCTGAAGCCAAGTCTCTTGAAGCACAACATGGATCTGGAGGTGGCCAGGAGAACTCTAAGTCCTGGGGAGGTCATGGGTAAAGTGTAGGGGGTCAGAATTGAGTACCGAGTACCCTCTGCTCTTCAACGGTCTCGTCCGGCTCCTTCCTGCAGTACTGAGCTGGGCAGCTCCAGCCACCCAGCTCCTCCAGGAGTTCCAGACAGAACAGCTCTGTAGAGTGGTTCCAAGCTGAGCCAAGAAGTCTAGAGCTTTGATGCTTGTGCTGTCACTTGGAGGCATCGGTGGCTTACTTTGGGGGATTGGCTCTTGACAGATAAGAGACTGCAGTATGCTGCTGTAAATAGCTCTGCACATAGCCTGAGTTTGGGCCATATCTCTATGCATTTGAGGGAGGAGCAAGGCAAGGTCAGAAGAAATGGCCATCAACCTGGGAGACCCAGAAAGCTCTCAGGTGAATGAATCTCAAGGAGTCTCCCTTCTGCTTTGGCACTGGCCCCAACTGCTGTAGGCTCCCAGCTGCAAGGGAAGCTGAGCTCCCACTGGACCAGGGGAAAGCCATGGAGATGAGGAGAGGCAGCTACAGCACTTCTTCCAGATGCCGTCAGTACGGCAGCCTAACCCTGATGCTAAGTCAAAGGCCATTGCCAGGACATACCCAGGAAAGCCTATGGGGCCCCACGGACCAGCACCAAGTAAACACAAACACAGCTTTATTGGCACCAAGGAGCAAGCAGGCTGGACTGAGAATTGTTGCCTAGTCCAAACCGCCATGGACAGGGGTAGAAGAGGGCTGTGATTAGATTCGTAACAGAGATACCATCTTGTAAGTCAACAGCTGAAAGCCCTGGTGCTGGGGAGAGAGGAGGGAGGAGAGGAGGCAACACTGCTGTCTAGAAGGGGAATGGCTCCTGCACAGGAATGTTGAGCTCAACAGCCATGTCTGGGGTGCACCTGGCAGGAAGCAGAAAAGAAGACTGTGAGGGGTCAACCAGGGACATCAGGATTAGAGGCAGAGGGGACACACCTCCAGTTTCATTACAATACTGGTGTTTGCTTGGGGGGGGAGGGCATCATTCTAAAACACAGCCCGCAGTCACCTGGACAATCATGTGCAAGTGCACACACACACATACACACACATGTACACACATATACACACAAACATAAACACACATACACTCATACACACACACACATAAACATACAGGTCAAAGTGGGAAGGAAGTTAATTTGACAGAACTAGGGAACAGGAACTCGTGTCAATGTCATGTCCTCAGGGAGTCGTCCTTGACTGCCCCAGACCCACTGCCCTGGAACAAGTTCTTCTGGGCTCATGGGCCTCTCAGCAGCTCCATGCTCAGAACTCAGTATCGCCTAACATCTTTTCCTCCTCTTGGCTCTGTGGTGGCAGAGCCAAGGGTTGCTCTCATTCATGGGCTCCCTGGTATTTCATAAACTCAAAAGAAAAAAGAGGAGGAAGGAAGAAGGGAGGTGGGAAAGGGTGTCATGGAAGTAGCCAACCAGCAAGGACAACTGGGAACGTGTTGTCCAGGACTATCCACTAAGCCAAGCTGCCACCATCTTCTGTTCAGCTGTGCCAGCCCACAAAACATCATCACACCTCTGTGGACTGAAGATGTTGACTGAAGACATTCCCTCAGAGAACAAGGGAGGTGGGAGGGTCATGGGGCCATCAGCTGAGCATCTAGCCACTCCTCCCAACCAGCCACATGTGACTCCAAGGTCTTAGGGAGAGGCCAAACTTCATAGATTGAGGAAGAATAGAGAAAAGGCTTCATTGACATACCCATGGTGAGTTATCACCCATTCTGCATGCAGGCTTAGTGTGGCACCTTTGGGTTCACACATACTCCTATCAGTGACCCCCTCATGTGGGCTCTATGAGGAACCCCAATAAATGCATCGGTTTCCCAGGAGGAACTTTGGTGTAATCAAACATTAGTTTGCTTAACACCCACTCCCTCCTGGAAGGAAAGTCTCTAAAGTCCCAGCATCCTGATTCAGCCACACCAAAAATGGGAGGAAAGCTGCCTCTAGGCTAGCGGTCAAGCGTGGCACACCCAGGCCTCCTCCCTGCATGCCTCGGCTCTTGTCACCTCCTCAGATTGGCATCCTTAGGAACTGGCCTGCTCAGCCCAGCATGACAGCCAAAACTACATACTTGGGTCTCTGAAGCAGAACATCCTTAAACACAGCCTCTCGTGGGTTCCAGATTTCTGCATACATTTGCTCCACCTCCGAGAGTAATATGGGGATCTCTTGTTTCAGCTGTTCAATAAGCTGAGGGAAAGATGCAGAAGGGAAGTGTGAAGTCCAAGCCTGGGGAAGAAGGAGGGTGTCTGGGGAGGTGGGATGGGCCCTATCACTAAGATGCGCTGAATGCCAGAGTGAACCCTTCACCCACACCCCACCCTCCTACCCCAACCCCTCCACCGCCACCTCCCACCCCACCCCGTGTAGTGAGCAGAATGGGCCTCTCACGTCAGAGGAAGGAACAGTGAAGAACAGAGGCCAGGTACAAAAGGGTGGGGCACATGGTGAGAGAAACAAGGTGATGCACGTGGGGACTTGGAGTTGAAAACTGACACTGGTGCCAAGACGATGCTGTTTACTCCACAAAGGGTGGGGCCTCATCCCCTAACTCTGGTCATGGTGAAGCGTAGCATATACTGCTTTGAGTTCCTGGTGAGTCCCATGCACATACCTGCCCAGGGGCTATCTCAGGTCCACGGATAAAAGACACGCACACATTAGCTCATTTTTAACCTGCCTTATGGTTCAGTGGCTGGGCTCTTCTAAGCCTCCCAAGGCTAATGTGCCCTTCCCTTTACTCCTTGCTCAACACCCCAAATCTGCCCTCAGCTTAGTTGTGTTTCTAAACTCCTGCCTGCTACCCCAGGCCCAATCAGGGAAGCAGCCAATGGCCACTCCACTCAAGATCTCACATGGCTGATGGCTCTTCCTACCCCTCCCTGGCCCCCAAATCTCCTCTCCTCCCACTCCTCATCTTGCCTACCAGAACCTGGAAGTCCCACCTCTTCTTCCCAACCATCAGCCACAGGCATCTTTATTTATCGATCAAAAACTAATTGGGAATCGGGACATTCGGTGTTTACATGAAGATTCCAGAAGAGATCAAAGCATTAGGACCACTCCCTACAGTGGAGGGCAGTGGTTAGCACAGAGAATGGTGCTAATGGGTCATGGCCAGCAATGGAGGCATGCATCCCCTTTGAGGTGATTGATGAGTGACAGCAATGGCTTGGTCAAGGAAGCAGGCCAATGCTGGAGCAGGGCCCCTCCTGAGGACCAGGTCAGCATAAGGCAAGGCCCACCTGCTCCCCTCCCAGAGGCCATGACCTTCCTGCTGTCCTCACCTCTCTGAACCAGAACATGCACTTCTGCAGGCGCCGACTGTCCAGGGTCTTCAGCAGAAGTATTTTCTCATGGGGTTTCTGGATATCCTATGGAAAAAAGAGAAGTCTGTTTCTAGGTACACTAGGCAGGAGAGCATAGGAGACAGACAGGGCACCAGAGGCAGAGGATGGGAAGCTAGAAGGGCCAGGTCAGCACTCACCACCACCAGAGCCTTCAGGATTCTCTTCTTCTTCTCTTGAATTATGTTGGAAAAAACCGCCAGGGTGTTTTCCCGCATCTCCCTAAGGCTGTCGAGCTCTTCCTGGGGGCATCAGCAGAAAGGGCTCGTCCACCACTCCATGCTCCATGTGGTCCAGGTACTGGGCCAGGGGCTCCCTTACCTGCTGGCTGTCCTTTGCCTGCTGCACCTGGCGCACATGGTTGGCGATCTGAACCAACCTGATGGGATACTCGTGGTCCATGTAGGTGCTCAGGAAGTTCACTTCCTCGCTGGCCTTCTGGATCTCAGCGTTCAGCCGTTCTACCTCCCACTGAAGGCCTGGGGAGAGACAGCATGGGGAAGCTCAGCGTTCAGCCGTTCTACCTCCCACTGAAGGCCTAGGGAGAGACAGCATGGGGAAGAGAGGCAATTAAAGGGGCACGTATCTGGGGCTTCCTTCAGAGGACCTTTCCAGGAGACCCCAGAAGCCCAGCTGCCCCTGACCAAGGGGCCGGGATCAGGGATCAGGGATCAGGGCTGAGGTGTGCCCACTCGAGTTAGGAGGTGGTGAAAACTGAAGCTGCTAGTGTCTGAGGGCTCAGAAAAGAGAAACCAAAAGGTACAAGATCCCTGGACCAATCCAGCACTGCTGACTGCTAAGTGGTCCTCACCAAGAAGATCTCTAACTGGCTCTCAGCATCTTCAGACGCGTGCTCCTAAGGAAGCAAGACCGGAGACAACACTGGGGCCCAAGACATGATCCTTGGCAGGATTAAGACAAAATCTAGCAGATACGATGGCTCATACCTGTAATCCCAGCACCAAAGAGGCTAAAAAAGGACTGCTGAGAAGTCAAGGCAAGCCTGGGCTACAAAGTGAGTTGCAAGCCAGCCTGAGCTGCGGAGTGAGACCTTACCTCAAAAATGCAAATGAACAAAAGATAACATCTAGTCTTCCTTCCTCCGTGGAGGGGATCCCCAGTGTCTTAGACTTCCTGGCACAAGCCCCCTGACACACACATACACACACACCCTCAGTTTCTATCCTGCTCTGGGAAGGGAAAGCCCCATACATTTCAGAGCAATGGAAGCCAGAAGACCTGGGTCCCAGCCCCTCCCTCCAGACAGACCCTGATGAGAAGCTAGGCTAGGCCTAGATACCAACTCCTAGCCACAAAGCCTACAGCAGACATTTCCTCTCACTCAGCTTCAGTTTCCTCATTAGTGAAGTGTGAAAAAAGTCTGTGCATCCCAGGAGGTTACAGTGAGTGTACAGTCACAGCGTGTGAACACACAAGCCTGGAGAACATTGAGTGCTCTTTGTTTTTTGTAAGCCCCTCACTCTAAATCTCAACAACATGCTCTCCCTAAAAGGCAGCACAGGGGCTTAGTAGCATCAGAAAAGTGGTGAAAGGAGCTGCCCTCCCCCAGGAGCTCACGGATGGGGCCCAGGAGGTCACCCCTTACTGTTCATCTTGCTCTCCTCCTTTTCTTTCCACTCCTGGAGCTCAGACCTCAGCTGCTGCACCCGCTTCTTGTTTGAGTACTCCAAGATGTCGATGATATTCTACAGGAGGGTAGGGTCAGCTCACCCCCAGCCTCTGCTGACTCTCCAGCTCACAGAGGGAGGGCCACAGCCACAGTGCATTGCCACAACCCCACTCCCAGGCCCAGCCACCTGACGAGTGCTATCATCTCCCATTTTAATCTCCAATGGACCCCTTTCCATGGCTGGAAGACCCTTTACTATCTGGCCTGGGGCAAACTTCTGTGTCCCAATCCCTCACTCCCACTTTGCTGTCCAGCCATCCATAGCAACTGTGGCTCCTTACGTCTCCTTTACTCCCTTATGCCCCATGTCTGGGGCATCTGTTTCAACTGCCTGCGGTACCCATCCATCCAACCTCTACCAGTTCACACCTCTACAGACTTCAGCTCAAGTATGGCTTTCCCCAGGAAGTCTTCCTGATGCTCCGATGTCTGGGTCAGAGATCCCCAAGTTTCCTCATCTCCAGTACAGCACATGCCCAAAGCTAACTGCAACTTACTGTGACCCCACTAGAGGGAAGGCTTCATGGAGACAAGGTGTCATCACAAAATGGCTGTTTCCAAGGGCCCATAGGTGTGACCAGGATAGTCTAATCCCCTGTACCCATGATACAAAGCCAGGAGAGATGCTGTAGGTTTATAATTCTAGTACTGAGGATGTAGAGATAGGTGGTTCCCTGAGGCACACTAGCCAGCCAACCTAGCATAATATACAAGCCGGTCCCAGGGAGAGACCCTGTCTCAGTAAAGAAGGTGGACAACTCCTGATGAACACTACCACCTAATGGCTTCCACATGCCAGTGTGTGCGTGTGTGTGTATACAAGAAGTTTCTGTGGGTTGAAGAACTGTGTGGCTTTGGTTTCTATTAAAACTGTGTCCATCAAATCTTCTTAGGTGTAACTGCTTTTGGAGCTAGGGACTGTTCCCTTAGGGAGGCAAACAAAAGGTCACTGGACAGGACCTCAGCCTCTCGAGAGGACCGACAAACGTGCGCCCACAAGACAGCTGCACTGTCTCCATGCACACAGAGGAAAGACATATAAGGACATGGTAAGAAGATGAAAGAAGATGACTATCTTCGAAATAAGAGGAGAACTTCATATAGCAGGGCAGGCTCTACACAGTGCTGTACACAGCACTCAACACAGTGCTCTAGTTACGCCCACAGCAAGGCAACAGTGGATTCAATCAACTGTGCTTCCTAAAAACAATGATACCAGATCCTGGGGAAAGACTGCCTGGGCTCAAATCCTGGCTCTGATTCTTGCTCTCTGGATGGCCTGGAACAAGTTCCCTAGCCTACTGCTTTCCATTTCTTCATCTGTAAAATAGTGCCGGCCCTGTCAGGCTGTTGTGAGATATACATACATACACACATACACACATGCATACATACATACCTACATACATACATACATACATACATGTGTACATATATACACACATACATACGCATATATACACGTATATGTGTGTACATATGGCTGTACAAAAACATTTGTTGTCTCACTATGGACACCTGGCAGGCAGTGGTGGTGGTAGTGACAGCATAAAATGCTTTCTACTGCACAAGTGTCAGGTATGAAGGCCACAACTTCCCTTTCGAGGTGAATGTTACTGTGACCCGCTCCACCAAGCTCCAACACACAGGTAAGTGGCGGGTGAAAGGAGGCACAGCATTCTCTCAGAGGCAGCGGGGAGTGCGGAGGTTGAAAGAAGCCAGCAGAGGGCGCGCCTGCGCGGGAAGGAGGCGGGCAGAAGGGCGGCGACAACTCACCCCGAGGACGCTCTGCTGCTGTAGCATTTCACGCACGCTCAAGGCCATGCTGTCCTCAGTGTCCAAGATGGCCTTGATCAGCTCCTGGTTGAGCTTGGTGAGGTAGCCTTCGTGGCTGTAGAGTTCTTGGAGCGAGGTCCGCTGGTTTCGAAGCATCGACTGCAGATACAGGGCAAGGGCAGGGAGTAAAGTCAGCCAAACTTGCTGGTGACTAAAGATCCTCCCGGCCCTATGAACTCGCATAGTAAATGCTGCCTAGTGGGCAGCTGTTCCCCATCCTCTGTATGTCAGAGCACCTGGAAGTGGAGCCGCTGTTACCTTTGACCCACTAAGCTTCCTACACAGCCCCACCCTCCCCGCCCCATTGTCAAATCTTTGAGAATGCTTCCTACAGTCGGTGGCTCATCACCATCTAATTAACTGTCAGTAGATAAGGATATGCCCAGTGACCAAAAACCTCTTAGAATCAAGGAAAACCACAAAAAAAGTATACAAGATAACGGCCCAGTTTAGGTAGGAAGGCAGCAGAGGGGACAGGCTAAGTCTGGACTAGAAGGAGGGAAGGGGAGAGGGGAGAACACCCATAATTTCTTATCATATTTCAGCCCCATGGAAAGTGAGTCCCAAGGGATAAGTGATTTGCCCAAGGTTACCCCCAGTGGTACATAAGATCATTAATGTTAATAGTTAATAACGGATAACAGTAATGACAACGAATGGCCTACTGGACATGAGGGCAGGCAGGTGCTGTGATTTGCTCTACGGAGGACACACGGAATCGTCCTCCAGCTCAGGAGAGGAGGCTCAGAGAGGTTAAACGGCTCTGTCACACAGCCCAAAGTGATAATACCGAGACTGGGAAGCCAGACGGCAGAGTCTTGGAGTCTGTCCTTCCGTTATCCTACCTCAAGAATTCAGTGGGATTTGGGCTACAAGAAGCCCATCCATGGTGGCACAGATTTGTCAAACCAGCACAGGCCGAAACGGGAGAATCACTTTGGTTAATCAGGTCAATGTGTATGACAGAAAATACCCTGTCTCAGAAAAGAAGTGGCCAGGAGAGGCTGGCCCATGGCGTGAGTAGAACTGGGTTCTCCCTGGTCTGCCACTTGCCATCCTGGGGACCCCTGAACAAGTTAATTAATCTCAAATAGCTCATTGGTACTCATTCGAAGCAACTCCATAGCTAATTGCTGCTTCAGAGAGCTGCCACTTAGAAATAAGATAAAATCTTTAACACAGCCACTGGGGCAATGCTGGCAAGCTCAGCATGTGCCCAGCCAACAGCAGCCATTGGTTTCTTTGGCTCTAGCCTCCCATTTCCATCCCATCTGCATGCTCTCATCTCTCTTCCTGTGGTCCCTAGATTCCCGAATCTGCCCTGGCCTTCAGCTCTGTACTTGATAACAAGACCAGTGCAAGTGCATTGTGGCTGCTGTGTGCTGGTGCCATATCCTGCACTCGCATTACCTCATAGCATCCTGGGAGACAGGAGTTATTATTAGTCTCCCTTTATACAAGTTCAGTTTCCATAGCCGACACAAGGTCGTGCAGAGCAGAGCTGTTGTCTATGGCTACTCTAGATTTTGCCCCCACATTTCCAGACCCCTGCTCTCACGTCCCTGGGGACACTAAGCCTGAACACACATTGACTCCCTCCACACACACATATACCACTCCTAGTGACTCTGAGAAATAGGATTTTATGACCTCTGCTCTAGAAATTGATTTGTCTAATGGCAGATCTGATGTGTCTCCTGCCTGACCTTGACTTCAATATGTAATCATGCAATTACAATGTGTAGCTGTGTCTCCTCTCCTGACCTACTTTCATTTAGGATTCCTGTCCCACACAAGGCCCTTCCCTATCAACTTGCTGGTCTCCTTCCAGCAGCAAATCACAGCAGGAGGGCAGACTGAGTCTGTGCTCTGTCCGCAGCAGCGCAAGGACAGCCTGTGGAGCTCTGTGAGTAGACACTAGATCAATTAAGATTCTTCTGTGGGGGCTTTTAATTCATCGCCCTGTGTCTCAAGTGAAGTTTAAGCCCGTATGTGTACCCTGTCCATGGCTGCATATCCAACGCCCCGCACAGCGTCCTTCACCATGCACTAACAAGTTGTAAACACCAAGCTGCCTCCCATGCTACTTCTTCACTCCTTGGCTGGCCCTATCTAAAATGGCCTCCAACACCTTCCCCTGGACCCCTTCAGCCTCCAGCTTTCACCTTGGTTTCCCCATACCTGTATTATCCCGTGCCTCCTTGATATTGCTATCTTAATCTTGGGGGCGATTTGTTTTGTTTTGTTTTGTTTTGTTGTTGTTTGAGACGTGTTCTGTAGTCTAAGCCAGCCTTGAACTCACTATGCAGCCTGGGTAGTCCTCCTGCCTCAGCCTTCCAGATGCTGGGATTACAAGCATGAGCTACCACTGCCTCTGGCTTATCACTTCACGTTTTATCTATGATTAATCACTTGTCTCCCCCAGGCCAGAGCTCAGCCCTGATCTATCTCCTTGCTAAGAATAGGGCCTAACCCTGACACACAGCAGGTGTTCAGTCAGGGCCTGCTGACTGACTGACTGACTGAACAATTACAAAAGACAGCCTGAAGAACTGCTAAGGGACACAGTTTCCTGCAACAATGTCCATGTCCACACTGTGTATCATACAATACCACACAAACCCTCCTACAGTCAGGGTAAAAAGAATATCAGAAACAGATCTTCCTACAAATGAGTGACCCATTGAAACCATCTGGCAAAACGATGGGTTAAAGGGAAAAGCAGTTTCAAAGCAAAGGTGTTGTCCTTCTTTATTATATATTATATATATGTGTGTGTGTGTGTGTGTGTATGTATGTATGTGTGTGTACATATTTATGTATATATGTGTGTATAGGTACATATACATATATGTGTGTGTATATGTATGTATATATACACATATATATGTGTATATATGTGTGTATATATATATAAATATCATATATGCGTACACTATAGCTGTCTTCAGACACTCCAGAGGAGGGCATTGGATCCCATTACCAATGGTTGTAAGACACCATGTGGTTGCTGGGAGTTGAACTCAGGACCTCAGGAAGAACAACCAGTGCTCTTAACTGCTGAGCCATCTCTCCGGCCCCCTCTGTATTTTTATTTTTGAGACAGATTCTCATCGTTTAACCCTTCCTGGTCTGGAACTCACTATGTTCAAGGTCACCCTCCACTATCTATATAGTGAGTTAAGGCAAGGTAGGCTACGTGAGACCAGTTTGGTTTTTTGTTTCTCCGTTTGTTTGTGTGTTTGGTTGGTTGGTTGGTTGGCTGATTGGCTGGTTGGTTTATTGGTTGGCTTTTTTAACCTTTAAAACGTTGTTCCAATATTACAGAAGCCATACAAACAATGTGTAAGAAGGCTGGGCATGATGGCACACACCTGCATTGCAGCACTCTGGAAGCAGAGATAGGAGGATTGTGAGTTCAAAGTCAACCTGGGTTACTCAGTGAGACCTGGCCTCAGAAGGTTACATAAATAAATAAGAGCATAAGAACATGAGTTGGCTGCAATGGTATCAGCTGATGTGGAGGTTTTGGAAGCAAGCTTTCCAAGTACCACTTCCAAACAGACAGAGCTCTGTGAGGGGCAATGCACTGCCAGCACAAAGACAGGCCACAGAGAATTAAGGGGAGTCTAATTCCTTTGTCTAAACATAAGAGCCCAAACTTAACTGCTTTGACACTGTTTTCTGAATGTGTGACCTGTTACAAGTGATTTCTTTCCCAAAATAAGAATGGTTAAGTGGCCGGGCGGTGGTGGTGCACGCCTTTAATCCCAGCACTTGGGAGGCAGAGGCAGGCAGATTTCTGAGTTCGAGGCCAGCCTGGTCTACAGAGTGAGTTCCAGGACAGCCAGGGCTATACAGAGAAATCCTGTCTCAAAAAAAAAAAAAAAAAAATCAAAAAAGAATGGTTAAGTGTGTCCACAGGTTACCATATGGCGGAAATTGACTGGTGCTACCTCGGCACTGCCTCAGTCATCGGAGCTGTGTACTGTCTCCTGTCCTGGGCCTCTCTTACCCTCATCAGCCGGACCTTGGCCTGCACTTTCCCGTGGTGCATTTGGTCCCTTCTTCGAAGTCCTCGTGAAGTCTTTATTGTGTTTGCCATCTCTACAGAGACCTGGGACTGTACTGCAGAGGACAGATTAGAGAGATTAGAGAGAGGGCAAGAGTGGCCAGGCCCAGAGAGTGCAATGGGCCCTGACCCCAGACTCCCTCATTACAGACTATACCATGTGACCCAGACAAAGGATGAAACTATTGCCCACACAGAAACCCCTAGCCACAACCTGGGCCTCGACTAGGGAGGGACAAGTCAGGAAAATGCAGTGACATGGAGATGTGAGAGGCAGGGCCAGCAAGGGCAGAAGGCCAGGGATGGGACCTCTCCCCAAGGCCAACCACACCCTCAACCAGAAAGGAAGTCAAGAACCACCATGGCCACCAACATCCCTACCATAGCCAGGCATGGCGGTACTCTCCTTTAATCCCACTTGGGAGGCAGAAACAGGAAGACCTCTGTGAGTGGAAGACAGCCAGGACTACAAAGACAGACCAATAAAATACAGAACACCCCCCCCCCCCAACACACACACACAAACACACACACACAGTTTTTCCAGCCCCTGACACGGATAGGGGCAACAAGAGCAAGTAGAAGACAAGAGTGTCAGAGAAACCCACATCCTTGCTCTCCCCACCTGGCTGGTGGAAAGATCAGGTGAGAAGGGAAGGACTTTCTACTAGCTCTGTCATCTGGAAGGCCATGTGGTCTCCTGTCCCTCAGTCCCTCCTATAAAATACAAACAGCCGTGCCTGCCTCATAAATGGGTCACGAAGGTTGGGTGTCACTTTGCCCTAGGGTGCCTGACCGGGGACCTGCCGCACCTTCAGGGCTAGATACATACTCCTAGTTACTATGCCGGCTAATGATTGCTACAGCTATGCAGAACTCCAATTGGCCATCTCTGTGATCCTATGAGAGGTATTTCAGACAGAGTGGAGAGCAGATGCTTAGTACCCTGCAGGGAATGGAGCTCAATTGGTGCAGTGCTGGCCCAGCACTCACAGAGCCCTGAATTTAATCCTTAGTACTGTATAAACTGGGCACGGTAGTCCCAGCACTCAGGTGGTAGAGGCTGGAGGATCAACAAATGAAAGGACAGCTTGGGCTGCAAAGGGAGGGAGGGAAGTGAGGGACAAGCCATGCTTCCTGGCAGACGATTCTATACCAACTGCAACCACCACTCAACTGCTTATCTCCAGCCTCAATCTCTGCCAGCATTCCTACTCCACGTGCAACCATACTAAGTATTTAACAGGTCAGGATCCTTAATTCTGGGAAATTTTAGTATTAAGTGCTAAAAGATATGAGATGATAATATTATATATATGCTAACCATAGGAATTTTTTTTTCTTTTTATTTCTTTGTGTGTGTACTCACATGTACAAGTCTGGTGTCAGATATACAGAATTATTGCATTTTCATTTATACTTTGTTGGATTTTTTTTTTTGCATGTGCAGCTGTGTTGGCAGGTGTGGGGGCAGGTGTGTATGCAGGTGCATGTGTGTGAGCAGGCATGAGGCGGCAGAGGTTGACATCAAGTGTTATC
>JADRCD010207184.1:0-19659 GCA_019843815.1 Montemys delectorum
ATCTGCCCTATGAGGCTTCTATTTCTAATATGTCTACCAAAGGCAGTACCTTTCTCTAAAATTGTACAGAGATTGTCTGTGGGGTGGCAGAAGTGGCTGCTGTGCTGATGTGGCACTTACCCATTGTTCCCTCACTTCTAGTTGCTGGTCTAGACTCTTTCTCCTTTACTCTTTTGGCAGTCCTATCAAAGGATGGTCTATTTATACTAATTCTCTTTAACCAAAGCTTCGCTGTAGGTTAAGCCTAACAAAGAAGAATTATCCCTGTAAAATAGGGCAATCTTCTGAAAAGCCTTGAGATCATCTAGCCCACTACCCTCCTTATTCCACTGATGCTCAGAGAAGTAGAGTAACTGATCCCAACAAAGAAATAAAGTTAGTTGTTTCTTGCCTTGACCCCCCCCCCAAACTTGGCACTCTTTTTAACTTCAAGAAGCAGCTGTGGAACTGGGGTATGGAGGCTGAGTGATTTTCAGGTCCAGACTTGCTACAGAGTTCATTCAGTCAAAGGCTACTGTCTCTACTTTCTCTGGCTTTGGACCTAAATTAAGAAATCAGTATTACTATGTAAAAGAAGAGTGGCCTACTCAGACCTCAAGGGACCATCTACTGACCCCCCCTAGTATTCATGCATCTTGCTCATTACATATCTGGGATTGCTTGGCATCCCCCTCACCCCCACACACATAGTGGTCCAAGAAGTTCTCTGGGCCTTGTAGGATCCTTAGCAGACTAGTTACCATGGAGGTAGCAGGTTCAAGGGCAAGGGTGCAGGCATAGCTGCACACTTCTTGTCCCAGCTTGTGAGTTGTCTATGCCTTTTTTTACTATGAGATGCTGTGCCTTTGGCTGCTTCTATGACATCATGATACCCCCATTTCCTCTGAGCAGCTCACCCTTCCCTCCATGCACACTCCTTTGAGGTACTTGATACCCATACCTGGTTCCTAGCGAATTGCCACTTACCCAGCCACTCATCCCCACCCTCTCTAGAGAAAAAGCCCATGAAGAATTTATGGAATGTCCCCAGGAAATTCTAGCATGGTTCAGGCTCCATAGCTCTTTCAACACAGGAAGGAAAATAAAGAAAAAAATAGCTAAGAGTCAGGCAAGGGGAGGGAATCTGGGTGCGTCAGAGCTAGTCACTTCTTCCCTGCCTGGTCAGGCGTCTCCTAGACGGTCCAGTCCTCATCTACAGAGGCTGTTAGGAACAGGATGTCCCTGAGTGGGGAAGTGAAGAGGAAGTGAACTCACCAAAAGGGGCATAACCACAATGTGATCTTAGGTGCTCATACACATAGGAAGCCCCAAAACCAGACCCTCCTCTTCTGGTGCACCAGCAAGTGGAACACAGGAAGAGTAGAACTGAGATCTCAAAGCCAAGATATAGGACATGCAGGACTAAGAACTGTTCTTTACAGGATGGGAAAGACAGGCAAAGCTTCACTACAGGGTGCAACAGCTCAAGCAATGGGTGTGGGATTAGTCTTCAAAGTCTAATAAAAGAGGAAGAGTACCAGGTTCTGCTTTAACTATGGCTCTGAGCCCAAAGAGGAACTCAAGGAAAGGATTTAGGATTAGAGCCCAGCCAATTGTATGTTACAAGCTTCAGGAAAATCAATTAGTCATCACAATAGAAGCAGAAGAACAGCTTCCAGATCATGAGCAGTGTTGACTCCACTTTATGAGGGAGATAATATCATAAAAGAGAGTTAAGAAATCAAGTATGAGATAAACAAGGGCATCAAAGATGTGGCAATCATGCTATGTTAAATGTATTTCTGCAAGGCTGAAAACCCAAGGAAAAAGAGCAAATCAAAAAATAAAGACAGTTCCCCAGATAATGCAATTTACTTAGCACCTTTTATGTTCTACTTACTATTTTAAGATCTTTGCATCTACTAACCCCTTGAACTCTGATGTAGCTACTCTGAGGTGGGTACTGTTATTAACTCCACTTTGCAGATGAGACATAAAGGCAAGAATGATGAAGAAATTTGCCAAGATTATGGCTGATCCCAGACTTGATTCTCACTTGTTGACATACTTAGCCATCAAGCTGTGGAAGATGAATTAGGCTTAGTCAATGTAGTCCCAAATGTTGATATGTAGGAGTTGCTGCTGCAGAAATAGCTTTTCTCATAGCATAGGGAAAGAGTTGTTATAACCAAACTATCTTACTTGAGGGAATACCTGGTCAATAGATATATCCAGTAAGAGGCACAGTAGAAAGACTAACTCTAATCTAACCCAAACTTTAGCTCTCCATCTAGCTATAGAATCTCTCCCATAGTGCCACTGTTATGGAAGACTCTTACTCCTTCAAGGGAACATGTATGTGATGGAATAGATGAGAATGGCCCCTATAGGCTTATACATTTGAATGCTTGGTCCCTAGTTTGTGGGCTGTTTAGGAAGGATTAGGAAATGTTGCCTTGTTGGAGAAGGTCTGTCACTGGGGGGTGGGCTTTGAAGTTTCAAAAGCCATATTAGGCCCAGACAGTTTTTCTTTCTGCCTCCATCTTAAGCATAAGATGTAAGCTCTCAGCCACTGTTCCAGCACCCTACTTGCCTGCCTGCTGCCATACTTACTGACATGATTATGGACTAACCCTCTGAAACTACCAATTAAATGACTTTTTTGATGAGATGCCTTGATCATGGTTTCTCCTCACAGCAATAGACCAGTAACTAAGACAATGTGAAGACAGGCTACAGCAGAGAATGGGAGCAAAGACAGATGGTCAGCGTGCCTTAGATATGGACTTTGCAGTTCAAGCTGGGTTGAGTCTGCCATGTTTCAGGAACATGGCCGAAAGTTTTTTACTGTCAGGGAGAGGTATTAGGTATATGCAGGGCAGAGCTAAGGTGCTGGGGGTGCTGGGGCAAGACACAGGGGATGGGATGTATGGAGTCCTAGAACCTGAACACTGTACTCTATGATAATGTCCTCCTGGTTAGAGCAGGCTGTGAGAATCCAGAAGAAAAAAAAAAGAGAGAGAGAGAGACACTGGGAGTTAATGCTCATGCAAGTAGAGGGAGAGTTGGGGCAGAAACTGGAAACTCATTTCAGATATCTTTTGGATTCTAAGGAAGAGTGGAGTATGCAGTCTAAGGTAATAGAGCTTAGAGTAAGGGACTGTGCTGAATCAGGGAAGACAGGAGTGTGTGGGGCAGGGACTAACTTAAGTTTCAGGATGTTGCTGCTCAGGAGCTTCCCACCGTTCACAGTGCCTGGAACTCAGCCCACCTGCTCAACCTACCACTTCACATCCTACCATATGTTTTTTTTTTATCTTTTACATTCCATATTTTATTTTCCCCCACACATCTACCCTATGACTGTTCTACATCCCATACCTCCTCCTCACCTCCCTGTCTCCACATGGATGTCCCCACCCCTCACTCAACCTGACTTCTAAATTCCCTAGAGCCTCCAGTCTCTTGAGGGTTAGGTGCATTATCTCTGAATAAACACAGATCCGGAAGTCCTCTACTCTATGTGTGTTGGAGGCCTTATATCAGCTGGTGTATGCTGTCTGTTTGGTGGTCCAGTGTTTGAGAGATTTTGGGGGTCCAGATTAATTGAGACTTCTGGTCCTCCTACAGGGTGGCCCTTCTCCTCAGCCTTCCCTAATTCAACAACAGGGGTCAGCTTCTTCTGTCCATTGATTGGATGCAAATATCTGCATCTGACTCTTTCAGCTGTTTGTTGGGTCTTTCCATATGCTCTTGCAGAAGCTAAGGTGGCTTTCTGCTTCAGCCATCTAGTCCTTTGAAACTGAGGCTGTAACTAGGAGTGAGCGCTGCTGTTTCTCTGCCCCTCGCCTCTTAGAAAACATGTCTATTGTCAAGTGTTTGTGACATATGCTTTACCCTGTCACTTCAACCATTATTGCCACACACCCGAAACATCTGACCCCACTACCAAATAAAATACTTCACTTTAGGGACTTGGTAAACTCACCTCAAATATACTGGGCTGTACTGTGTCGAATCCTATTGCAATAATTGGAATAGAATCAGATGCCAAGATTGACTCCTATGGATGAAGCTCTTACAGAGAATAGCTCTCATGATAGTTGGGCAGATCCATTGGCTGGCAGTGGATGAGAAGTCATGGAAACAGAAGAACTCCAACTGAATTACAGGAAGAGAATGATTTCTGGGTAATATTTGGGAGAAGGAGTAGAGGTGCTCTGAGACATTAGCTAATAAGGCGGGGTGGGTGGGGGAAGCACTTCCTGTATTTCCTAGAGATCCTGGAATAGCACACATAGACATCTGCCTCACCTGGATCAGATGAAAACTTTGCAGTAGGCAGGTGCAGAACCCAGATAACCACTGTTTCTCTAGTACTCTAGCAGCCCTTTACTTTTTGACTCCTGGGACATTTTTACAAATTCACCGAGACTGCTGAATTTCTAGAGAGGGCCACTTATCAAGTGTATTTATAAGGGAAATTGTTTCTATGTTTTCCAAAGAATACACCAAGGTATGGTATCTAGTGTCCAGCCTACCAGAGACCCTGACATCCCTACCATATCTTCTTGTAATCTCACAGTTGATTCTTCAAGCAAAGCCAAACAAAATGTGAACTTCTTGCATTATCAATTTAGACATTGAAGAGTTGATCAAGATTCCTTCCCAGAGTTAATGCTCAGAGGTTTAATAAAAGTAACATGTTCACATTTATACACCCTTTGCCTCACATGGACACACTGACATTCACACAGACTTCCTCCCTAACACCCAAGCTCCTAACCTGCTACTTGGCTCCCTTTGTTTTGTGTGGCCACTGTGGCAGCTGGGAAGGCCTAGTTGCATGAAAATCTGGGAAACATGACTTTATTCCTTGCCAATACTACTGAACAAGAACAATAGCCACTGGCTCCTCAGGGTGGAAATGATTCACTTCTTTCCCTGCATGATTCCTTGATCCTGTAAACAGCCAGGAATAGGAGCTGGGCGGTAGTTCCAGAGTCCCTAGTGGTTATTCTGACACTAGAGACATCTGACTTGGTCCCCTGGCATCCCAGAAATGCTGAGATATGAAGTAGTGGTGGGCCCACAGATGTTCTCTGACCTCCCCAGAGCCTGTATCACAGAGGTGGGGTACTGATTCCAAAGCTCACTGCCAAATCAATGTAATGAGACTGGCTCCTTGCCCAGACTCCTGCCACCAAACTCACTGTTTGTTTTGTTGTTTTATAGACCCCTTGGGTTTAGAGGACTGGTCTTCCCAAAGCTGGGAAAAGAGGCATTTCCTTGGCACTTATTTCAATAAGTCATACTTAAAGATACCCCCAATATGTATATCCTCCTCCTCAGTCACGACAGATGTAGGCAAAGGGTTTCATCTCTATCCAGACCCCCACCAGACCTCAGGAAAAGGGCTTCCACTCTCCCAGAACCCTTATGAAAAGGGAAACTAATCACATATTTATTTTTTGCATCTTTTGTGCAGTTTGTGCACTTCAATCCTAGTGATCCCTGTTTGAGGCATAAAAGGTGGTGTTCTGCTGCTGTTCATAGTCCAAGAGTGAGTCTTAAAACTCTGGACTTTTTAATAGGAAGGTGAAAACCGGGGAACTATGCCTTGAGGCAGGAGGTTGGAGATGACAATTCAAGCTCATAGCATCCAGATGGTCCATCCGAGAATTCACTACAAACCAAGGTGCCAATGTGTAGAAGCCATATCCCCAGGAAAGTGCCCACCACATACATACATGTCCTTTAGGCAATTAGGACTTGCCTGCCTATGAGCAGGCACATAGACAAGTGTCTCTGTCAGAAGGGACTTCCAAAGACCAGCTGCTCCAGCCCCTTCCCTTTAGGGTGAGACTAATATACATAAAGTAAACTGTGTTTTCATGTGACCTGTTTCTGAATACAACCTAAAAGCAATGTGATCTCTGAACTTCAGTGACCTGTCCTGTAAAGCAAAGGTGATTCTTATCCTTGCTCCATGAAATTATAATTTGTTATTGGATAGTATTTACGGAATGTTGTGGTGGTTTAAATGAGAATGCCTCCCATAGACTCACATATATTTGAATGCTTGTTTCCTAGTTTATGAAACCATTTGGGAAGAATTAGTTGGTGTGGCTTTTTTGGAAGAGGTATGTCACAGGGAATGGGCCTTAGGTTTCAAAAGCTTATGCCATGTCCTCTCTGTCTGTGTCTCTCTGTCTCTCTCTGTCTTCCTCACCTCTTCTCTCTGCCTTGTATTTAAGATGTAAGTTCTCAGATACTACTCCATCTTCCTGCTGCCTGCCTGCCTGCTGCCATGTTCCCTGCCATGATAGTCATGAACTCTAACCCTCAGGAACTATAAAGCCCAATAAATTCTTTTGATGTTGCCTTGGTCATGGTGCCCCATCACAGCAATAGATGTGTCAGGAGCTAGGTAATATAGTAGTGACTAGAACTGTCAAAATACTTATCCTAATGGAGATTCTATTTAATGTAGGAAGACAGACATAAGCCAGAGGTGAACGTGATCCCCATGTGTGGATGGTAAGTGCTAATGGACAAAACAATCAAGGAAACGATTCACGTGAAACATGTTAGGCAGAACTTGGCACAGTCACGAAATGTGGCCTTTTTCTTTTGTTGTGTGGAATAAGGTAGCAACACTTTGGATATTTGTCATAAGGACTGAAAAGATAGCATATGAAAATGATTTAATAGTAATTGTTACGAAAGAGTTTTCTGTGATTGTGGGCATCTTTGAGACTCCCCTCAAATCCTACTTTTCCCTGGTTTCCTGCAGGTAGTGACACTGTCAGATCATGCTTCCTTTTTGTGACATGTTTGCAAGGTCAGATAAAGGAAGACACTCTTATCCCCTCCCCCCAGTCCTGAGTCATGGGAAAAAAAAATTGGAAGACTGGCCCAGCTGAGCCCATCTAATCTAACCCTGATGGACTTTGGCATCCAGCTACATTAGTCACCAGTGAGAGCAAACAAGCTGTGCTGGCCCTCCCTAGGGCAGAACTGCAGGAAGTGAGGCTCTATGTCTGCGGCTTTGCAAAATTAATCAACCAACACTGTTCTCTCTGGATGTGTGCACCCAAGCCAACCACAATACTGTGGTGCCACACAGCTCTGCCCCACATGAACTATGTGATGTTGGGAGCAGTTTCCTCAGCTGAATCACAATTGTCCATCTTGCCATAATTTCTGTGAGCGTTTGAAAGATGTAAAATATCTGATAGAGCCTTGTGGAGAGCTTAAAGGAACTCCATGAATGGCAGCTGTTGCTCTTGGCATTGTCACTACTAGTGTTGTTTTAGGCACTCCTATACTGTTATGTTTTTCTTTCAGAGGTCTGAGTTCCTTTTGTTTCTCTCAGCTCATTAATCTTACATTTTAAGATATTCAAGAAGAATTGGGATTGTTTGATATTCTGCTGCATATGAAAATGCTCCATACATTTTCTCTGGTCATATGGCTAATCAAGGGAAGATGGGGGACATTGGAGACAGAATCACAAACATTTTAGCTGAGATGAACTACATGTGTATATCATTTGCATAATCAATGATATTCAAGTGAAAAGGTCCTAGCTTTTTCTTTCCTTCCTGTGAGCATAACTTCTCTCCAGTGAGATTCAAGGCAGAGAGGATGAACCTGGAATTCTGAGCCTTCCTAGTCTATCCCAATCCTGTCTCAGCTTTTAGAAAGTTCTTTAGGCTTCACGGTGGAGAAAAAGTTGAGGATCTGATGCCAAGGTATCCCAACCAGACACCACACTCCTACTCTTCTCTATTCCATGCAAAACTAGTGCTGCCCACTGAGTATTGTCTCTTTCCCTGGAAGGAGACATAGCATCAATGGACTTTGTTTAATCAGATTGTTCCCTGCTTGAGTGTTCTGGGGTTTGTGAGCAAGCAACAAAGACAATGGTTGGGACCTATGGGAGAGGGGGAGCAGGACTGTTGAGGAGAAGGCTGATACTATCAAGCAACATCAGAAGGCTTCTTATAACTTTAAATGGATTTTACTACTATAGGGGACTCTAAAGCCAGATATACATATATTGCTGAAGAAGGTAGCCGGGCCTTGAAAGGTTGGATGGTCTACTCAAATTCACACAAGCTTAATAACAAGGAAGTTCTGAAATCCAGGTTTGGGCGTCTCATCTCTGGGGCTCTTTTCTAAGTGAAAGAATCTATGTTTTTGCTTCTAATATTAGACTAACTTCTGTTTCTCCATAGAACACAAACATTTTCTGAGCTGAATCCAACTTTGGTCTGGGGATTATTCTCTTAGAGCAGGATCCACCTAGGTTTTTGCCAGGCCTGATCATGTAACTTGTCCTAGAGTGAACTGCTTTCTTTATCCTTCATTCTACACGTCTGGAAGTCTCACCAAAGCCTGTCTAGCAGGAAGGCTACTCAATCACCAAATGTTTGCCCTGGGGCTGAGAGGTTCTGACAAGTCACTGCAGTGGGACTCTCCAATCATCCATGCTAGGCCTCACTCCTGGCAAGCAACTCTGTCTACTGTAAACTAGTCAGCAACTCTTATCAGGTAAGAATTAGTGTGTCCATTTTACATATGAACAAACTGAGTGAGGTTCAAGAGAATTAATGACAGAGTTCCTTTGCTACAAAGCAGAGAGCTTGGATTTGTATCCAGATCTCCATAAATCCTGATGTGGGCTTTTAAGCACTGGATTTTACCTTCTCATGACTTTCTTTAAGAACCTATTATTCCAGCTGCAGGCTTGTTATGTGACAAGACTTTTCCTGGGGAGACACGACAGGCACTACTCATTGGGAAAGGAATCCCAATGACAGACCAAAATATGGATATCACAAAGTCCAACTTGGTGAACCAATGATATTTTCAGGATTTAGTTACAAGAGTAAGGGTGAGGGGTTACTTGCAAGAACAGAAATGACTCATGGGTGATAGTTCACAAAAGCTGGGAAACACTACGCAGCCTGAAGGCAGCTTAACAGGTTGGAGAGTGTCATTCCAAGCAATTCTGGTCTAAACCTCTTCCAGACAGTTTTTTGCTGGTGAATCTGGTCAGCTTCAGGTATTTTTTGAAGTTATTTTAAGTT
The DNA here is from genome assembly GCA_019843815.1 of Montemys delectorum. Taxonomy (NCBI): domain Eukaryota; kingdom Metazoa; phylum Chordata; class Mammalia; order Rodentia; family Muridae; genus Montemys; species Montemys delectorum. The sequence continues at coordinate 9,078 of JADRCD010207184.1, forward strand.
GTTTACTTTCCTAATTAAGGAGAATCCCTGTAGGACAGAACGTTTCACGAACATCTCCCCTGATTTTTCATACAATTGCAAGAAGAGAGAAGGACAGAAGGATAGACATACATTTTGCATTCTGTAGAGCAGAGGTGCCCAGGAAACCAGGAACATGGCAGCTGTCAGCTTAGCACATGCTGTCTTGTTTCACTCTCTTCAGGCTTCCTCCTTGGACTCACAGTGGGTGGGGTGGCAGCCTTTTGTGCTGCACACAATCCCCAGCTTACTCCCCTTTCTCCAGGCATCCCTATTTGCTCAGAGCTTTCTGAAAGGGATACAAAAGAAAGCTACTGACAAAGCCAAAGGCTTCTATGTAGAGCAAGGGTCCTGGCCTGAACCCATGCATCTCTCAGAGCCCCCGGGTCCTTCTTCAAAGATATTGTTTAGGGTCCTTTATGTGCCAGTCATACCCATTCAGAGATAGCTGAGCAAAAGTTTCAGTGTGGGTGAGGAGGACACCGAGAAATGGAGTCATTTTGATCTAGCAAATTGGAAAGGACATTAATGCAACAGTTAACAGCAGACCACTGCACAGGGGATGGGCACAAGTGTTCAACCTCTGTTTATGGGGCTTACACAATTCTATCGATATTGATGCCTGATGCCTTTGATTCTGACACTAATCATTGCTATGAGTTAAATTTGCAGCTCTATAATTAGGATTCTATTAATAGGGCCCTAAGCTAAGTACTACCATGTCATGTGTCTTTCTCATGGTTGAAAATGGCATCCTTGGAACTCTACTAATAGAGTGCACCTGGGATTTGCCCAGGAATGATGTGAAAATTATACATTCTATATTTGTACTGGGCTTTTACTGAAATACCAAGTGAGCAACAGTGAACCTGGAGAAGAGGAAATGCTACACAGAGCTCAGGTAGCAGCCAGGTGTTTGCTCTTGGAGGCTTAGGATTCCCCAGCAAAAACCAGACTGCTCACAATCAAACTTCAGCTCCTACGAAGGTCTTCACCTCAGTCTAATCTGACATTACCCAGAGACTAGATACTACTGTGGTAATTTCTTTCCTGACTTGAACATGGCTGTGAGAAGAGAATGTTTCCTCAGAACCTGAAAATCATTAGCCATATCTTACTGATAGTCCCATCTGTGGTCACTTCCAACTGGATAGCTGGGACAGGACACCCTCTGCCCCTCACAGACAATTCTAACAACCCCATCTAGCAAGCTCTGAGCTCTGTAGACACAGAGAATTTAGCAATCCCATTCATTAAAAAAAAAAAAAAAAAAAAAAGCTCATTGTGCAAAAGGGTAGGTTTGAAGGGAGTGCTTGAGGTACTGTGCCAGGTAGATTTGCAGCAGGTTGAATCACTGTGGCAACTGAGCTTTCACTGAGAAAGACATAGTTCTGCCCTAGAGACACTACAGGTCTCATTTACCCTCCACCTAAGTAATCGTGGTTGTCACGCACAAGGATTATCTAACCTCTTTCTGATAGCATCTGTGTGATGACCCGGTATCACTTACAATATTAATGTACCCCCAGTGACACAAGAGCTGCATTAGCCCTGCTCTTTTGACCTCCAAACTGAAAATAGTTTTCTTTCCAACCATCAGTTATTGATTTTTTTTTCTTTTATATTTTCTGTCATCTCAAGAAGACCGTGATTTGAGTTCAAGTTCTCCATTCTTTTTGCTGAGGATGTGGCCTTGCCTAAGTTAGTTAACCTCTGGGAAATGCAGAGTTCAGGGCTCACGTCTTTAGAGAGATTGTCTGGATCTCCACAGGATGTCTGTGAAGTTGAATGAAGAACCTTAGCACAGGTCCTCCCCCAACTCCCAGCCCCCATCTTTCCTTTCCTTTCCACCCCTTCAGGAATGATGAGCAGAAGGGGAACTTCCCAGAGGAAAGCCTGCTCACCACAACTTTCCAGCTCCTTCTTCCCCACATAATACTAAAATGCTTTTTTAGCTTTGCTAACTTTCCTTTTCAGTGGCACCAGAACCTTGGATAAACTAAAGTCAACCCCCAAGCTCAGAAACATCTTTTTTATCGATCAAATCTGGCATCCTTGAAACTTTGCTCATAGAATGTGATTTCTGTTGGGTCATTGAAATTTCTGTGGTCATGTTCCTCGCTGAATATAGACCATTAAGCAGTCTCTTTACTATTGAAAGTGGTCTGGTGGTAGAAAAGACTTCAAGGACTTTGGAACATGGCTAAAAGTACATGCACATCAGCAAAAAAAAAGTTGGACACTGCATCTAGTATCCTCTAGTCTGTAGGATTTTTCCATTATCTTCCATTATCTGCCACTCACATCCTACATGTCTACCATTCTTGTAAATATATACTTAAAACCACATGTATACTAAGACAGCAAAGGCTGAGTAGCCAACATTAGCATAGAACTTGGTCATTCCTCAACATAAAACAACATAAAATCCCAGAACAGTGTGCATAGTAGAAACCTTAATACCTGTACTTTTATCATTTATCACACAAGTGTTTTCCCATATACTCAATTTCGAGCAGAGGTGGGATTTCTGTCAGATAATTGTAGGAGTTGCTGTTGGTTTTAGTGTCTTTGATACTGGAGGCTGTCCGGGTGCAGGGCAAGTCCACAGTTCCTATCATGTGTTCCGTCCTGTATCTCACACAGCAATACTCACTTTACTCATTTTATTTTATTTTATTATTTTATTTTATTTTTGATTGGATATTTTCTTTATTTACATTTCAAATGTTTTCCCCTTTCCAGATCTCCCCTTCAGAACTCCCCAGTCCATCCCCATGCCCCCTGCCTCTATGAGGGTGCTCCCTCACCCACCCACTCCTGTCCTCCTGCCCTGGCATTCCCCTACACTGAGGCATGGAACACCCTCAGACCCAAGGGCTTCTCCTCCCACTGATGTCCAACAAGGCCATCCTCTGCCACATATACGGCCGGAGCCTTGGGTAGCTCCATGTGTATTCTTTGGTTGGTGGTCCAGTCCCCAGGGGGCTTGGAGGGGAGATATCTAGCCTGTTAATACTTTATTATTTTATCTTGCCACTTACAAAGTCTTGGCTAGTACAGCCAGGATCTCCAAATCTGACTTATCCTAAAGGGCTGTATTAGGTACCCTGAAATCCCCCTTTACCTCCAATCTTTCCAGTAATCTAACTGCAGAAGCCATAAACTGTGGGCAGCTTCAGTCTCAGGCAGATTGGTGGTATCCCCAAAGGAATGGCTACAGACTGAAATGGAGGAAAAGCTTGCCCAACCTCCCACAACCATCAAATCAAAGAAATAAAAAGGCTGTCTCCTTGGTGCCTCCCTGATATTTATGTCTGAGCTCAGCAGACACCCCTGGGTTGCAGCCAGTCTGTTTCTGCATTAGTCCATTACGCTTTTTATGATGCATGTTACCCACCCCCTCCTCTACCCCTGGAACATTTTATAACTGTCCTTTTCATTTCTAGAAAGAGCTTCATGGAATGGCAGATGCCTGCAGCATTTCCCCACTCTTTGGGGAGCTATTCATGGCAGTCTGTCCCAGGCTATAAACAACAGGAGATAAACCACAGCCACTGGCAGCCAAAGCCAAGTATCAAGAGGTTCAGAATGTGGTGAGGAAGGAGTTTGGTTGTGTATGGACCAGACAAACCTGGGAACCTGGAAGTCATGCCCTTGACAAGAGAGCCAGGGCCTTTATAACAATGTTGAATGATATCACTCTCCAGGTCTCCACAAAGACTGGAGGGAACTCCTTTCACTCTCCTCACACTAGTGCTCTGAAGCCTCCCATCCTATCATTGTAATCAGAACCAATGCAATTTACAGTCAGGAAAAGAGAATTATCTATCCAAACATGCATGCCTCTTACCTCTTGCCCATGCTTCTACATGCTGAAACAACTTCTTTAATTTTTCTCTGCCTTTTCCTACCCACTCTCTTTGCAGCATCTACACAGACTCCTTCCTCCTCTCATATTCTTTCAGTATTTTTCTCTCTCACAGCCAGGACCAGATCTTACCAATCCTTCACACTTCTTTAGGATCGTTAAAACTTCAGCCTGGACTCTGGTGTCATGGCAGTAATATTTATTTATCTCAGCTCTTGAGTTGCACACATAAGTAAGTCACATGTGACACTGTGAGAGATAGCACCCAGGGATAGCTTTGTTCTGTAAAAGGCATCCCTAGAAGAAAATCAACTTCTGAATGAATAATGAGAGATTTTAGATTCTTTCAAAATACATAGATAGAAAGTGAAAAATGAGTCAGGGGAGAGAGTTTGGGAGTAAGGAAGACCAGAGCAGAGCCCTGGATAATTAGAGTATAGGATGGGTTTCTTCCTATTGACCAGCTTTTGTGACAGAGCTTCAGAGGGAGTGGAGGGGGATAGTATTCTTTCTTTTCTACTTATTTGGTTTTGGATTCCACATCAAATGGAATATATGGATGAAACTGATGTGCATTTAAAATGTGTACACATCAGACTGCTGAAAATAGTAGCTATTATACTTTGTGTATGTTTTGTAGTAAGCTGCTAAATTATTTATTGGGCACTGAGCTTTAATCTCATAAACCTGCCTTCAGGCCCCCAACATCAACAGACTGAGCACTGCATAAACCCCCAGCCTGCTGCAGTCTGGGCCACTCCAACTAGCAGTTGTTCTCACAAGGCCTTCCCTCAGATAAGCTTATTAGAAGTCTATAGACCCTAGGAAGGCCCTTGTAGTCTGCTATCACTGCATCTTGGAAATTGATTTGCATGTTGTAAAAGATTAGGGTCAAAACCTCCACACATGTCAAAAGGTCTCAATTCTTCCTAAGTTGAGGTAGAGGAATCCCAGAAGTCAAAGCAAATGACTAAAGCTATGTTTCCTAAGCTGTCCCTTTTTTATCTTGAGATTTGCCTCTTTTAAATTAAATAATAAAAAAAAGACTTTCTCTCCCTGGCTCTCAAGGCTGGGGGTACTAAATTAGATATAAGTCTCCTAGTCATGCTCTAAGGGCTAGATGGTGACAGTATACTTACCCATGTTTAGGTTGTTCAAGTTATGCGAAGATCTTTCAAGTCTTTGTCATCTGCTTTGAACTCATCTTGAAGTATTGATAACATTATGGGGTTATTCCTTGACCATAGGAAGATGATACTGGTCGAGTAGTCTAGTGACATCACCAATATTGGCAGGTACAAGAATGCTATATACTATAATCATCACTTAGATATTTCAGCTCATGAGCATGGGGCCAGTATAGAAATCAGGACATGAACGTTCTCTTATATATCAGTACCCTGGGCAGTAAAAAACTAAGACCAACACCAGAGCTCTTGAAATAGAAATTTGACATATGAAGGGGTGCTGTATGTACACATTTATGCTTACACACATATAAAAATACATGCCTATGCATTTACACATACATCTATGCACACATACATATACTTCCCAACTCCAAACTTGTATCCGTTTCAGGAGAAAAAGTATACCTAAAAGAAGCCAGATGCAGAGCCCAAGGACCAGACAAGCTGTGGACCAAGTTGGGAGCTGAGGACTATACCCCCCAGAGATAGAGGCTGGGTCATGGTTTTGGTTATAAAGCCAAGTCAGACAGAGCAAGCAAAAAGAGAGACTAATAATTTGTCCAAGTATGGGTCCATGGAACCAGATCAGGCCAGAAAGTTACTTATGCCAGCTGGCCTAGTCAACCATGTGGCAAGTGGAGGGCAACCTTGAATTTTTGCTGTTTGCAGGATGTTGTTATAGACTGTTCTATAAGTTATGGACCTGAAAAAGTGGATGGAATCTCTGAGAAAGCTTTGCATGTGACTTTGAGTGCCCTTTACATCTTAGCATGTTCTTTGACATGTTCATTTATTTACTTCTAGAGAAAAAGATCAAACCATGGGTTTTCATGTCACTTGTTCATGTATATCAACCTGTGGTTTGCCAAGAACTGGTTTTGTAGACATTTGTAAGACTTGTAATATTGTTTGTCGTGTCCTAAACAGAAGATACCACTGATATACAGTGGATACAGGTCAGGGTACTGCTAATCTTCCTCCAGTGCACACAGTACCTATAGTAAAGTATGATCTGGTCCACAATATCCACAGTACTAAGATTAAGAATCCCTGCTCAAAGGAAGAAACATCTTCTGTGCCAACCATGACTCCAAGCACTGCTCATAAATCCTCCTACCCACAATCTAGGTACAAAGATGACTTAATTTTCCAGAGAAGAAAACAAAGACTCCAGATGAAATTGTCTTCCCAGTCATTAGTGTAAGATATGTTTATTGGACAATTGAGTATGTCCTATGCTGGAAAAGATGCGCACTCAGGCATCTGATCTGTCTATTTATCCAATAAGGGCATCTAGGTCACCACACAAGATCAGAAAAGAATCAGGCAATAAGTGAGAGGGGCGTGTGTAGCTCAAGAGGTAGACATAGCTCATAAATGCTGCTGTTTATGTAGAAGATGCTCCTTTCCCACCCTCTTCCCCCCCATTCCCTATCTCTCCGTACAGGTGCTGCAGTGAATAGAATCCTTGCAGTTTGGTATTGGCTTTGATGTCAGTGATAATTTTTAGCTGGAGAGTTTACTCTCCTCACAAATGTTTATCACACACACACACACACACACACACATACACACGAGTGTATACACACACACACACACACACACACACACACACAGGTTTTCGTACTTGTTACTAGATGCTTGATAAATATCTGTTCCCTGCCATCTTCAGGTTTCTCCCTGTGCTGATGCTGGTGTTGGACCTACTGCAGTAGGTATGGGCTCTTTCTGAAACTCCTGACTGATAGGAGGTAGGGCAGAAGCAGTATATGCTAGGAAAAGAGGATGCAAGAATCAGACTCTCTTGCTGTAGTTCCCATCCTTATTACCTGCTAAGTAGACAATATTGAACAAATCAGGCATCTTACTGCGTTTGGGCTTCTTTGTCAGTCGGAATGATTATACCTATCTTGCGGAGTCACTTCACAAAAATCTAACAAGGCCAAGTTTATCCTTGTTATACTGGGCAGAAAAGGCTCCAGAAATTAGAGCTGTTTACAAGGCTGAAGAAATAGCTTAGTCAGTAAAGTGTTTGCTGTGCAAGCATGAGGGTTTTACTTTGATCTCCAGAACCCATGTGAAAATGCCAGGTACGGTGGTATCCATTAATCCCAGTTATGGAGAGGCAGAAACCAAAACTTCCTGGAGCTCATTGGCCAGCCTTGCTAAACCAGCAAGTGCTAAACCAATGAGATGCCTTGTCACACACACACACACACACACACACACACATACACACACACACACACAAAGGTGAACAGCATTCTAAGGAACAACCCTCAACATTGTCTTCTGGTCTCCACATGTATACATTCATTCATACATACATACATACATACATACATACATACATACATACATACATACAAACACATACCTGCACACATGAATGCCTAAACACAGAAGAACATTCATGGGGGTGGGGTGGGGACTAGAGACAGACAGACAGACAGACAGACAGATAATAGATAGATAGATAGATAGATAGATAGATAGATAGATAGATAGATAGATAGGTAACATGCCAGTATGCTCATGATTTTGCCTCAGGTTGGATCTTTTTCCTACCCCTAGAGGTGTGAGCAGGAGTCTGTGCATTTGTCTAGTGGGCCTGGTAAACATAGTAAATTTCTCTCCCTGCTTTGGGCCTTCTGTAAGGACATTGCATACAGTCCAACCTAGACACTTTTGTCAACCACAAGGCCACCCAATATGCCTTATGTTGTAGTGAATGAGTCAGACTACAGCTTCCCCACCTACCCAAAGATGACCACATATGCGCCTGTGAGTCACCACAGCCAGGCTCTCCATAGTAACCATACGGACTTGAGTTGCATGAAAGGAGTTCCCGCACACCCCACCTCCAATGCCTTATCTTTGGTAAGTTCTCAGCCCTCACTCAGGGTCAGGTCCCAACTTCAGTGTAACAGTGAGCACACGGCTTCATGACTTTTCTTCCACATAGTCACCACATCACCTGTACTGAGCATCCCTAGACCAAAGCCTCAAAGTTCAGCTGGCTCGCAATGCCAGTCAGTACTCTTGCTGCCCTTGCTAACATTTCTTTGGTACATTATTCAGACAGTACCTTTGCAGTACCTGTTGTGTGTAAACTTTTAAATCCTTAACAGTGGGGGACGAAAGCATCCAGCAGGCATGTCCCTCCAGCACCCACAATCTACTTGAGGGCATAAGACCCTCTTACTTCATTCTCATTTTCCCAGAGGCAGGGCATGGGCTTAGACTTTGAGGGAACATCATTGTGGTGCTGAGACAGTGGCATCATGTGGAGCAGGAGGAAGCCTGGGATCAGATGTCTAAGACTCCAACCAGACAGTGGTAGATCTCATTTGTCTTATCTCTGAAGTGGAGATGTCAATGACTCTTCATTCTTACTCTGCAGTGTTCCAGGGTGGATTTAATGAGATTATATGTAGAAGGACTTGGCCTATATAGCACTGAATTAAAGTAAAGAGTTAATGGTCTTGCCCTTTCCTTCTTATTCCCTCTGATTGACAGCCTGGCACATATGTCATTGAATAGGAGCAGGAGTTCGATATTCTTGTTCTCTTCCCTCCCTGGTTTTCTGAATACCCGCCTTACATACTCAGTAGACATTTATGTTGCTAACCCCTGTTGTATCTTGTCCCTCTGTCCTGTGGTAAAGTCATCTTCAGTTATGTACTTTGATTGCTGGTCAGCATCCTCTGTTTTAATTCCCATCCATTGGTTGTGGCATGTATGTGATAGTGGGAAAAGACACCAACCCTGACTCAAAAGAAGGAAAAAGAAAGGATATTGGCTGGACTAGGCCTTAGAGAGAATATTAGCCATCAACAAACTATGTCCAAAGAGTGTATGACCTGATAGTGACATAAATGGAGAACATACACAGAAGCTCTCCTCATATCTTGCACCGTTTGAGCAAGATGGAGAACAGAACATCTTGCTGACATTTTCCCATAGCTCTGGCTGTGGTGATCTCTGTTAGGAAATCTTGGCTGGGAGCTCTTCAGGCTTGCCTTGACGAGGTCAGTTTTAGAGAGTGGAAGCAGAGCAGAACAGATATTCTGATGTCATGTGATTATGGCATTTTTTTTGGGGGGGGGACAGGAATTCAGGCCCTGTTGCTTTTATCTCTAAAACCAGAAGTCTAGTTTCTTACTATCTCTCAGACTAAAGAATGGAATTTAACCTCTCTGAGCTAGGTAATTAAAAACTATCTTTCTGTTCTTGCTTGGTCGCATACCCCTTCCAGTCTGAGAGCCGTTACCATTTCCAGATGTGGAACAACTACAGGGCTAATCACTCCTGAGTTCTGCTCAGTTCCCTTTCCAGGGTCTCTAGGCCCTTTTATTTAATCATAATGGTAGTCATCAGCAATAATGAAAGCATGGAAGATGCCAACCTAAGAAGCACAGGGACTTGCCCAAGAATAGCAAACTTTGTATAATTCTGCTTCAGTTAAAAAGAAAAAGAAAAAAAAATACTGAAAACTATCTTGCTGTGCTCCTGCATTTTCAGAGGAGCACAGTTCACTGACTACATTCCATACTAACTTCTCTGCAGGTATAGAGCCACCTCTTCCCCATACTATTTCCTTCCTCAGCCTCCGCCTTCAAGACATCCTCCTAAGGACATTTTTCAGCACTGTCATTAAACAGCTGATGTGACACCTGCTGCCTTCTCCATAGCACAGATAACAGCCCAAGTTTACAGCATGTATGAAATGAGGAAGGCCACAGAGGTTGAGTCAGCTTTGGTTTGGTTTTATTATTTTATGTTTGTTTTTTCCTCCTATTACATTTGCTGTGTGCATGCGCGCGCGCGTGCGTGTGTGCGTGTCTGTGTGTGTGTGTGTGTGTGTGTGTGTGTGTGTGTTATGCTGGATATGTGAGTGTGTGTGTGTGTGTGTGTGTGTGTATGTGTGTGTGTGTTGCATTCCCACCCTCTGTTTATGAATTCCCTTCTCTCAACTCCCACTTTGAAAGCCAAAGAAATAAAACCTGTTTCAAGATTAAATATTATGTCAACATGTGGCTAGGATCTTAATACCTCCAAAAAAGGCACAGGAGCTGTCTCTACCTACACAAGGCTTTAACAGTGGAGAGAGTAAAGATAAAATGGAAGAGCCATCCCAGCCTTTACCCGCTCCCTTCTTGGGCCTCATCCGAACAAATGCTGATGCAGGGCAATGCAGACAGTGAAAATATGCACTGAAGGAAAACAGATAACTACCCTGAAAGCCATTCCCAATGTCTTTCCCATTTCTAGTACCTCTCCTATTTATTAATGATGTCCCCATCAGGAGATGGACCAAATCTTTGTTTGTGACCCTAATGGTGGTTAAACCTCATGGCTGCTTTCTTTATATGTTGTACCATCCACCCACAAGATATGGCATCCACTGTAAAGCCACAAAGGATCCCGTCCTCACCTGCACCAATCCCTCAGCATGAGGCTCCATTGAACTGCTCATTTCCTCTTGGTATCAGCTGGAACT
>JADRCD010207185.1:0-15430 GCA_019843815.1 Montemys delectorum
GGAGAAACCGATGGCGATAACACCATAATAGATAGTCCTGATGCCTAGCAGAGAGCTTCTCAGTTGATTTGACAGTAAAGAAGATCCATTTTAACTTCTTGAACCAGGGCACAGACCATAAAAAGTGTTGTTTGGGGATGCTTAATCTTGCGGGAAGAATTGAAAGATGAAATCTCTAAGAGCAAAGCAGCCAAGCTTCAAGGATCAGGGTCAGCCACGTTCCCTCCTTGGCCACAGAGTCAAGAGTAAGCAACTAGTTTCTTTGTCAGTTTCTCCCTGCAGACATGTCCCCCAAGTTTAGGAAGGAACTGAGGTCATCTCCTTCAATCACTTACACTGGCAATTGTACCTCTGAAAGCAGTTTTTCCTTAAAAAAAAAATTCATACAGACACATAAACACACACACACATAGGAACAAACAAACGAACACAGGTGTGTGTCGTTTCCACTGACCTTCATTTCATATGAAAGAAAAATGTCACAAACAATACTTTGGTCACCTGTTTGGGACTAAAGGTGACCTTTTACCTAAAGAGAAAATCCTTATAACAGCTTATCACTGTGGGCACTTAAAGAACCAGTGCCCCTCCAGCTTGGAATTAATGCTGTCAGTCCCCTCCAATCCCCCAACATTATGAAGCTGACATGATAATATTTTTAATGTGTTGAGTCCAGCCTTCTGCCTTTAAAAAAATACACTCCTGGAGGATATTCAACTCCTGGAGCTTGCCAGTGCTTTTTGCTATCCAGGGACTTGGCACTTGCCATTTTCCCTTCCTGGACAGCACATCCACTCACTGTAAAACTGGCCTACCATCTTCCTCAGGTACCTGCAGTGAATATATTTTAATCAGAACGGCTTTCTCAAATATTGCTTAAATGGATCACCTGGCTTTTTCTTCTCTTAACAACATGTTTATCTCCTCTGTAAGTCTTACTACACTCAGATAATGTCATACATTTACTTGTTTTCTTGATGTTTTTTTTTCTCCCAGTGACAATGCTGTGGTGCTTTGAATAGAAATGACCCCCATAGACTCATGTGTTTGCTTGGCATTTAGGGAATGGCACTATAAGGATGAGGACCTGGTTAGAGTAGGAGTGCCCTTGTTGGAGGTGATGTGTCACTTATGGAGGAAGGATTTGGGGTTTCAGAAGTTCAAGATATTCTCCTCCTGCTGTCTGGTGATCCAGATAATCCAAACTCTAAGCTCCTTCTCCAGCACCATGTCTCCCTGTATGTCTCCATGCTTCTCATCATGATGATAATGGACTAAACCTCTGAATCTGTAAGCTAGCCTCAATTAAATATTTTTCTTTAAAAGGGTTGTTATGGTCACCTGTCTTTTCACAGCAATAAAAACCCTAAGACAAATACCATACATAATCCAATATTCTTGTTGGATATCAGGTTGTATTTGGCTCAATATCTAGCACACAGTGAGTATTCAGAGAATAATGGGTAGTTTGATAGGTGTAGGGATGGTGGATACATGGATGAACAGATGAGTGGGTAGATTGTAAATGACTAGTAAAATGAAAAATATTTAAGTGTCAATGAAAGGAAGGTTTCTAGTTCAACTAGATTTAGAAAGTATGTTCCTTTCCTTTATTAGAGATCCGTGTGGCTCAATAGCAGTTAGAATGCTGTGAAAATTTCTCAGCAAGAAAAAAAAAATCTACTTAATTTTCTTTAATCAGCAATTTCTAAACCTATTTTAACACAAAATACTTCTTTCCCATTGTATACTTACTTAGTACCCTGCTAAATATTGCTCTATGGAACTCCATGTTGGGAAAACTTTTCTTCTTTATCCATAGCCACAATAAATAGTAATTATTTTTTAAGTCTCTTTCCAGGTTGGAGGGTCCCTGAAGATATAAGTTGAAAATCATTTCATCATTATGATTTTGTGTATAGCACACTATCAGACTCACAAAAATATGTAGAAATACTGGATACTTGAGGAGAAAGGAAGGGAAAGAGGAGTGGAGATTGAGACGGAGGGAATGCAGTCATGTAGTCAATGACACTACTTCAGTTGACTTTGAGGAAAATAATAAAATGTTCCTGGTGATCTTACTATTAGTCAGGATTACAGTGACCATCTGAAGAAATTTTAAATTAGTAACAGAATCAGAATCAGTAACAGGTCAGAATCAGGTTTAATTCATTCACCATCCTGTAAACCAACAACCTCAACATATACAGTGTTTTTATACTAAGCTCCGCACTCCTCTGGGGCTGAGACTCCAATAATTACTACAGTTAGAGAGTTTTAAAAATTGTATTACTTTGTTAAGCGTACAGATTCCGAAGTCAAATCCAGACTGTATCATTTACTAGTTGTGTGGAAGAGGTATTTAAACCTGCTAGACTCAGTTTCCTCCTCTGTGAGATGCCGAGTATAATTACAGAGGTGTGAATAACGAAGCATGCTATGCCATAAGGTGGGACCTGGCAGGAAAGGAAGTGAGCAGCAGGCCACTGATATCTAGTGGGTGAGGACTCCCATCCAAATGATACCAGGAGCTGAACGGCTTGTAGAACATCTAGGAAAATGCAGAACTTGGATGCCAGTGTTCTGACTGTAGAGTTTCAGAAGCACAGAAGGACAATTTCAGAGGAAGCAGCTTGTCAAGTTGTATGCCAAGAGTTGATATTCCCTTTGAATAGCCTGTGAGATGGCATAGAATCTAGTTTCATCTAGCACTCCCAGAGGTTCTCTACACCATGAAACTGGTGGGAAGCTGAAAATAAACACCTTTTGCTAGATAAGACCAAGCTCCTTCCAATCTGTAGGGATGCACTTAGAGCCAGCTTAGTCCCTCTCTCCTGTTGTCATATGGGATTCATTCCTCTTTTCTCTGCTACTCTTTAAGGATTATTAACCATAAACACATATAACTCTCATATGCACTATGTCTGTGTACGCCAAGGCACAAGAGGTTTACAAAAAGCTACAAGAAGCACAGCCTTGGCTCAGGAATGCAATTAAGGTGGGGTAGGTGGGATGAAATAATTGGTAACTATCAGGAACAAGTACAAATGCACAGAAAATGTTCTGATGTGGATTAATACATGAATATAGTCCATGAATTATATTATTATTAAAAATTGTATGTTCCGAACAAATACAAGTCTTCATTCTGACATCAACTGTGCTCCAGGTCCAGCCCCAGCAGAAAACCTAATTGCTCAAAGGGTGGAAAGGTCTGAAGAGAGTGTTAAACCCACCCTGCCCTTGAATACTCACCAGTTAACCAATTCAAATAGTCTTTACCTCTCTTTCAAATACACTCTATACTCATTTGGATAATTCTAGACTGTTAGAGGACAGTATGGCTTCCTTCTGAAACCAATATTTTAGACAGATGGTTGTATGGGCTTGGACGAGAAGGAGTGGGTTCAAGAACTGGAAGCCACACCTCTAATCCTCAAACTGTTGGTACTTGTATCGAGCTGAAATATGCTTCGCTGTAACTTCCATCTGTTCTGCCACACAGGATAGGTCTGCTCCCTTCCATCCCAGTCCTCTTACTCATGACCCTCACCTCTCATCGTCTTACCACTAAACACCCCCTTTTCTTTAAATGTTCCCTGTAAGCTGTCATTCCTTTATCCCTTACCATACAAGTGTCGCCCCTATGAAGCCACTGTTTGGGCCTTGTCTGTCTTAAAATGTGGATTCTACCAAAGTCACAGGTATGTTCGGAACCACACATGCCAGAAAGGCACTCAATGCATGGCAACAGTTTCTGTCATATGATACTCTCAGCTACCCCATATCCTGTGTCTGCATTCTGGGACATGCTACCTCTCAAAATCTACAGTTAGTACAAAATAGTTGGCAGTCACAATGAATGCCAGTTCAATATGTTATTGAATGTTATAGTCCAAGGTTAGTTTATATTTCTTTAGTAAATGCTCATGCTGCTAATTCATAATAGGTGTGAAAAATATAATTTTCCCACAAATTCTTGTATACTTAAAATTATTCCTGTACCTTTTACTTATGAAACTTGTAATTTGGACCCAAGTTCAAGATTGCTATGTGTTCATGTTTATCTTGTGTCATTGTTCCAACTTACAAACATTAACCTTCATGGGTTAAAATGAAAAGCCTTTCCCTTGGCCCAAAGCAATAAGGCAAGTGGGGTCTGGAAGCTTTTCTAACATAAACTAGACACTGCCAAAGCTGACGTCATATTCTATCATTTGGTATCTAATATAGATGTTCATTTGGCAAATTGAAAGCATTCGTTGAATGTCTCCTTTGTGAGAACTATCTTCATTCAACTGCGGACAATGAGACAAATAGGACCTCAATGATCACTGGACATACATTCCACAGGGGATGATGGACAAGCAGGAAAGCTGCAGACTATAATTGTAGAGTGTGGTAAGTTTTAAAATGAAATAAGAAAGACAACAAATGGGACTGGCTGTGAGTAGGGAGGGAGCCACTCAACCTGGGGGAGTCTATAACATCTACCCTAGAGCAAGAGGATGCATGCAGCACATGCAGAAATTTCTACTTCTCCAGAGTATCCATTTCTTTGTTCTTTAAAAAGCATGAATGCCATCATTATATATATCATATAAGTTAGTAAATTGTTCTGTCTCCCAAACTCCTAAAACTCTGGCTCAGGCTTCTACCCGCAGCAAGTTCTCTGGGCTCATGAGACAGCTTCCCCGGCAGTTGCCAAGAATGACAGCAGCTTAGTGTGGTAATCTGAAAATCACATGCTCTTCGGAAGTTATGGGAGCAATTAAAATGGGAAAACATGTTCTCACTAAATTGGCTCACTTGGGAGACAAAATCTTATGGGATCCCTAAGAAACTGGGCACAGAAGGTAAACTAGGTGGGAGAATTCTAGAGTCTGTTCTTGAGCTCAGACTAGACAGGGCTCAGATTCATTCTTTGCCTCTGTCTGCCATAATGTCAGCCCTTTCTCATCACAAATCTGGCTTCTCTTGAAAAGAGTCATCCTTCTTCGTTTATCAAAAGATTGGAACTATGCTGGGGAAAGACTTGTTGTTTCATTATTGGAATCCTGGCATTCCAGCAACCTGCCTGTTTAGGGCAGCTTGTCCTAATTTCTCACCAATATTGCCCCTTGCTACGCTGTTCTAGTGCTATGACAAACATCATAAACAAAAGCAACTTAGGGAAAATGGATTTATTGGGTTTATTTGTAAAATCCACATTACAGTCTGTTATTGAGGAAAGTCAGGGCTGGAACTCAAGTAGGAGTCTGGATGCAGAGACTTATGCAAAGACCATAAAGGATTGCTGCTATGACTTACTCAGGCTGTTCTCTTATAATACTCAGGATCACCAGCCCAAGGGAGTCACCACCCATAGTGGACTGGGATCTCCAACATCAAGGAAATGTCCCACAGACTTGCCTACAGATCGATCTGATGGAGGAATTTTCTTAATTGAGGTTTCCCTCTTCCCAGATGGTTCTGCCTGACAAAACAAAGCAAAACCACCAAACCAAAAAAACACCAATTCTTATATAATTAAATAATTTTATTTTCCAAAATTAGAAATAAAAAATGTGAAAATGATGAGGTGAGAGCTAAGAACACCAAGCAATAAATTCATATTAGTAAGAATCAGCATTGAGAAGAATTTCCACCAGTTTCAAGAGCTCTAGAGCCAAAGTAAAAATTAATTGTGTAGATGAACCTGATGAGACAAAAGCAAGGCAAAAGCTTGAGAAAATGATCTCACCCATCCTGTGTCATATGATTGCCCTCAAGCTTGCTATTGTAATGGCAACATTTCCTCATACAATATATACTTCTCCCTATATTCTTCCCCACCCCTCCCTACCTCCTCTACTCCCCTCTGGGTCCATTCTCTTTCTCTCATTAGAAAAGAGACAACAATCAAACATGATAAAATGAAATCTAATCAGAGGAAGTAAAGACTATCAATATCAAAGTTAGACACAGCAAGCAAGCAGGAGGAACAGTGTCCCAAGAGCAGTCATAAGCTTCAGACATGTTTGTTTTCACAGTCAAGAATCCCATAAAAGTACTAAGCTGATAGCTATAATATGTACACAAAAAGCCTAGTGCAGACCCATGTAGGTTCTGTGGCCAACGCTTTAGTTTCCATGAGCTCATATATACCTTGCTTAGCAGATTCAGAGGACCTTGTTCTCCTGGTGTCCACCAACTCCTCTGGCTCTTAGGATTTTTCCACCTCCTCTTCCTTGGGATTTCCTGAACTCTGAAAGGAGGGATTTGATGGAGACATCACACTGTCTCTCCATGTAATGCCTAGTTGTAGATCTCTGCATCTATTCTGATATGCTGCCAGAGGAAAAATCTCTAGTGATGGCTGGATAAGGCATTGATGCATGAATATAGAAGAACATTATTAGGAGTCCTTTTATAAATGCTTTTTATGACACTACTCTTTGGTTTTACCCTAGGTCTATGGGCTATCTAGTCTGTGGTTCTTAGTTACTGAAGCAAGCAATGTCAGGTAGGGGTTCCTTCTTGTGGAGTGGGCCTTAAGTCAAACCAGACATTGGTTGACTACTCCCACTAGCTCTGCACCACCTTTGCCCTAGTATATTTTAGAAGCAAGACAGATCAGAAGTCAAAGATCTTGTGGCTGGGTTGGTTTCCATATTTTCTTTCTGTAGCCTACAAAGTACTTCCCTTACCAAGAGACTAGAACATAGGAGTAGAAGCTCCATCTAGGCACCAAAATAACCTCTATATGTTTAATGAGTTTGTGAGTGTTGTCCTTAGCAGTCAAGCCCTACTGTCAGTTTTTGGAGACCAATCATTTGTCTTAGCAACAGCCTGGGTTGTTTAGGGATTTCCATAGGGATCCCTTGGCCAACAACTCAATTGAATGCAACACAGCCCTACTACTGGAAGCCTTGCCTGGCAACAAAAGAAGACCTATTGATACTCTATATCCCCCATTACTAGGAGTCCTCATTTGGATCACCTTCATAGATTCCAGGAAGTTCTCACTGCACTAGGTTTCCACATTTCCCTCATAAAGCATCCCAATTTCAGCCATCTCTCCCTATACTTTCTTCATCTACCCAATCTCCTTCCTCAGATTCTCCCACTCTTATTACGACTAAATCCCAGTCTGCCTGTAAATTTTATTTTATTTCCTTCTCCCATGGAGATCCTTGTGTCTCCCATCCCAAGATAACTCTTCTTTACCCAACCTCTCTGGATCTATGGTTTGTATATTTCTTATCACTTAGTTAACAGCTAATATTCTCTTACAAGCTAGTCCGTACCATTTTCATCATTCTAGGTTTGGGCTACTTCACACAGAATGATTTTTTTTCTAGTTCCATCCATTTGCTTACAAATTTGAAGATGTTATTTGTTTTTAAAAGCTGAGTAATACTCTATCGTATAAATGTACCACATTTTCTTTATCCATTCTTCTGCTGAGGGACATCTACGTTGTTTCCAGTTTCTGGCTATTATGAAGAAAGTTGCAGTGAACATGATTGAGCAAGTGTCCTTGTAGTAAAATGGAGCATCCTTTTAGGTATATTTCCAAGAAGGTATAGGTGGGTCTTGAGTTATATTGATTTCCAGCTCCCTGGGGGAATTACCATATTGATTTCCATAGCATATTATAAGGCTGCATTCCCACCAGCAATGGGAGAATGTTCCCCTTGTTCCACCTTCTCACTAGCATGAGCTGCCGCTTGAATTACTGATCTTAGCCATTCTCATAGATGTAAGATGGAATCTCAAAGTACTTTTGATTTGCATACCTCTGATAGCTAAGGATGTTGAATATTTCTTTAAGTGGTTTTTAGCCTTTTGAGATTCTTCTTTTGAGTTTTCTGTTATGATCTGTACCCCATTTTTAAATTTGATTTTTTAAATATCTAGCTTCTTGAGTTCTTAATATATTTTGGATATTAGTTTTCTATTGGATGTGGGGTTGGTAAAAGTTTTTCCATTCTATAGGCTGCTGTTTTGTCCTATAGACAGTGTATTCTGCCTTACAGAAACCTTTCATGAGGTCCAATTTATTAATTGCTGCTCTTCGTACTTTTGCTATCTGTACACTGCTTAGAAGGTCATCCCCTGTGCTAATGCATTAAAAACTATTCCCCCGTGTCTTTTCCATTGAGTTCAGTGTATCTGGTTGAGGCATTTGATCTGCTTGGACTTAAGTTTTGTGCAAGTTGATAGACGTGGATCTCCTTGGGTTCTACATACAGCCATCCAGTTTTATCAGAACAATTTGTTGACCATGCTTTCTTTCTCCATTTTATGTCCGGCTTCTTTATCAAAACTCAGATGTCTGTATGTATGTGGATTTATGTCTGGGTTTTCTATTCAATTACATTGAACAACATGTCTATTTTTATGCCAATATCACGTGGTTTTCATTATTATGGTTCTGTAGTACAATCTGAAATCAGGAATGCTGGAACCTCCAGCAGTTCTTATATTGTTCAGGATTGTTTTAGCTATCCTATTTGTTTGTTTATTTGTTTGTTTGTTTGTTTGTTTTTCCATATGAAGTTGAGAATTGTTCTTTCAAGGTCTGTAAGTAAGGTTGGAATTTTAATGGGGATTGGATTGAATCTGTGGATTGCTTTTGGTAGGATGGCCATTTTTATTATGTTAATCTTACAGTTCCGTGAGTATGAAGATTTTTCCATCTTCTTCAATTTCTTTCTTCAAAGATCTGAAGTTCTTGCATAAGGGTACTTCATTTGCTTGGTTAGAGTTATACCAAGATATTTTATGTTGTTAGAGGATAGTGTGAAATGAGCTGTTTTCCCAATTTATTTTTTTAGTCCATTGTCATTTGAATATGGTTATCAGGGTAACTATCGCCTCATAAAATTAGTTGAGAATGTTCCTTCTGTTTCTAAACTGCAGAGTAATTTGGGGAGCATTGGCATTCACTCTTCTTTCTTATATACTCAGTTTACTGTAGACTTGTTTCTCATCCACCCCTAGAATTTACTACTGTCACTTGTATATTTTACTACTCCCTTTCACCTATAATAACACTACAGTTATAATTGTATGTAATTGCAGGAGCAGGAGATCCTCATCTTACCTCACAGCAAAATCTAAAATAAATAGATACACAGTAAACAGAAAGTACTATCAACTGAAAATGTGTTTAATACCACAAGCCAACCCAATATCATGAGTTAGCTTACCCTAACTTGAATGTGTCTACCCTAACCTCCAATTGGGCAGATTGATGCAGCAAACACATTTATTATGCATTTAAGATCTCTAAGAACATATTTAATAGTGCACTTATAAGTAAAATCCAGAACAGTCACATGGCTACATTCACATTATAATACAGTGTCTGAGACCACACCAGTACACACTCACAAATTAATAGATTATAGTGTGTAAATATTACTCAAAGATTTTTCCTCTATATCTGGGTAAAGTCAGTTCTGGCAATTGATCAAACTTAATTTTTTTTAAATTCACATGATTTTACTATTTAGAAGGAGGATATTGTCAGCAGTCACTTGAGGGAATGACAACTAATTGGGTATCAAACTTTAGTCTAAACAAATAATCAATATTATTAAAAAAGAAAAGAAAATACTAGACATACAAAATACTAAATACTAAACACTTATACTATTTTTCTCAGAAATTCTACAAAATAGTTACATGATTGTTGTATAAAAACAGTGAATAAAAATGACCTAGAACATATTAGTTAATGCAATAATAAATTATAGTAAATAATTTAGAATAAAATACAGAGGTTCAAAGGGAATAGTGGCAAGTTCCAGAAATATGGCTGAAGGAAAATGGGCTCAAGACAAAATGAAAACAGTTTTTAGTTGGAAGAATATGAATAATGTAAAAATGATTAATTATTAACCTACTAATCCTGAAATCCCTCAGTAACCACAGAAAAAGCAGGAAGTGAATGAGAGCTAATAGCACAAGATGAAGTAAAATTGTACCGATTTCCTTAGCTTTAGCACGCAATGTTGACAGTTTCTTCTCTACTTGGGCAAGATACTTTAACTTGCGTCCTGGGCTTCTGAGACTTCAATGAACACAAAATGAATGGGGTCACATGTATTGTTTAGTGAGGTTGCCTGATACAAATAGAGTTCAATATGCTTTCTATGGCTTTGTTCTCTATAAGCACAACAGATCATCTATGCAGCAGGCTGCTGAGTGTTTAGTAGAAGTACAAGCCAGATGTTACCCAAGCAAAAAGGACGTGCCTGTCACTCCAACACTTAGGAAGCTAAGTGAACAAACTTGCAAGTCTGAAGATGGACATGGACTATAAATATATATTATTTGTTTCTAAATAAATAAATAATAAGCACAAATAAAATGTATGGATAGCAGTTCACAAGAGAAAACACCAGCAAATAAAATACCATATCCATATGAATTGCAGACAACCAAAAAACAAATTTAAAAAAAAAAACACTAAAAAAAAAGAAATAAAAGTACACATTGTACTAATGAGTTGTACTAACTGAAATTCTCATTTTAAATGACATAAAAACAATAAAGCATTGTCTATTTTTAAAATTTTTTTATTCTTAAGAGCATAATTATACAATGAAATATGATAAATTCTACATCTTTTCTCCACTCCAATTCCCCCATACCCAAGTCTGTATGCCAACCTCATGTCTTCCTTTTATTTCTTTTTCTTTCTCTTTTTTTACTTCTCTTTTGACCTCCCCTTTATCTCCTCTCTCTCTCTCTCTCTCTCTCAAATATACTAAGTCCAATTAGTGCTACCCATGTAAAAGAGGTTGTGGAGACAACCAATGAAGCATGCAAAGTGCCCAATGGTCACATCCTCAATTAGAACAGATTACCCAACACCTATTGTGGGCTGTAAGGTTCTTAAGTTGTAGTGAACCTGTATATCACTTCCCTACTCTACGCTGTCATTTAACGTAGCTTGATTTCATGCAGGTCTTGTTCATGAGTCCAGAAGACAAGGTTTCTCATCATTTAAATACTTTTCACCTCCTCTTCTGAGATGTTCCCTAAGCCTTGGGCAGTAAGCATCAAGAACCACAGGTTTTCAACCCTCTCTTTTCTCTGCCATCATATGAGGACTCCATTTGCAGACAGGAAGCAAGCTGCTTATCAATCACATTTCCAAAGGTTATTCAGGAGCAATGCAATAAGGTGAAGCAAGAACTACCCTTTCTTATGGCTTTTTTTTTTTTTTTTGGTTTTTTGAGACAGAGTTTCTCTGTATAGCTGTAGCTGTGGCTGTCCTGGAACTCACTCTGTAGACCAGGCTGGCCTCGAACTCAGAAATCCACCTGCCTCTGCCTCCCAAGTGAAGGCGTGTGCCACCACCACCGGCCATGGCTTTCTTAAGAATCACAAAGATTCACAAATCTTTTTCCTTTCTCATTGTTTAGTCCATAATTGATATCTATGTCCATTCTACACCTAAACACTGGTACAAAATGGGACTGGGATCTGGGACGGAGTTAGTTCCTCTTAATATGGTTGAATGTCCCTGAACATGCTGGGCTCCCTTAACACAAAGCAGGAGGAAGCAAACACAGACCATGAAAGAATGATGTCCACTGTAAGCAGCCATTTTGAAAATCGCCATCAGTGTGATTGACTCCCTCATTAATAGACAAAGGCCTTTTTATATTTGCTTAAAACACAAAAAACACATGCTACAACTCAAACAGGGCCAAGAATAAAGGTTAAATGCTTAGCCAAGATGTATGCACACAAAATTAAATTGAGAAAGAGACTGTAAACAAAGCACTGAATAGGCCATGGCTATTCAGATGGATTATAAGAGTGACCCACAATTAAAATCAATGCACACATTCGTCATCCAGAAATCATAGCGAAATTTCTGACAAACAAGAGAAGACTGAGGTCCACACAGTTGTCACAGAATATCTTTTTATAGTTCTCCCAGGTTTTGGCTTGTTATGTCCTTAAAAACATAGAAAACTGTAAATAATATAATCAACACACAAAATTTAAATTTCTTCTAAACTAGTCAGTCTTGCTTAAGATAAAATCCCATTGACTCCAGTTACGACCACTACAAGCACCCATTTGCACAGGCAGATATA
The DNA here is from genome assembly GCA_019843815.1 of Montemys delectorum. Taxonomy (NCBI): domain Eukaryota; kingdom Metazoa; phylum Chordata; class Mammalia; order Rodentia; family Muridae; genus Montemys; species Montemys delectorum. Next base: position 12,111 of record JADRCD010207185.1, read on the forward strand.
TGTTCTCTCTAAGTGCCTTCCCAATGTTTTTTGCAGCCCAAGGGCTCTTCCTATGTACTGCTATCTCATCAAAGGAAGGACCTGACCCATCTTTTTAAGAATCCCTCTGCAGCCATCTTCTTTCAAATGCATCTAGCATGGGTCAGTTGGCCTGCCACCTGCCTTAGCAGAAGCCTCATCTACACTGCACAGGTCTAGATGAGACATTTCTCTCATGTGCCATAGTTTTGAGCAGAAGACAAGTTAAGCAGTAGAGTTCAATAAAACGGAAGAAGCAAGCCATTATCCTTCAACACACTTACAGAGATCTCAGAATCAAGCCAGGACTCAGAGTCCCACCAGCTACTCTCTTTTCTGCCCCTAAGAGTGACCTTGCTGACACCTTAGGCTTAGACATTTCTACCCAAGTTAATATTGGTGTCCCAGACTTGAATCCTGTATGAGATGTTGGCTTACAGTGTAAATGGGTACCATCCTCAGACGGAAGCATTTCATTCTCCAGCACGTTCTCCACTGAGATCTGTACATCCTGTTGGTGGCATATGCCTGGAGTCTATCTTGCACATCCTCAAGGTTAAATTTTACACAGGGCCCCATTGCAGACATATCTCTCATATTAGATCCCAGAGTCCTAAAAAAATGTATCCTATGTTAAGACATAATGTGCATGTGAATAAACAATGAACAAGAAAATATAAATATAATTGCCTAAAAAACTGAAAGCTTTACTCAATACTAAGATTAAACCTGTTCAAATGGTTGTTTACAAGTAGAGTGCTATAAGTAGAACTTATGTGTAAATTATGTGCTACAAAAAAATGCATTCTATGTTAAGATTTGGATATTAATTGCCTATAAGACTATTAAATATACAAATAACTTAACAAGAATTGAACAGCTGGCCCATTAATTCAGAATGTATACTGTTCATACAGAAAAATTGAGTTCCATCACCAGCACCCATACTGGGTGGCTCACAACTAACTACCTATAACTCTGGCTCTAAAGGCTCTGTTGACTTCCTTTACCCTTTTTAGAGGGGTGCTATACTCACATATTCAAACCCACACTTTGATGCATATATATATATATATATATATATATATATATATATGTATAATCTTTTTAGATAAAGATCAAATCATCAAAGTTATATATCAGAAGAAAAATAAAGTAAATCAAAAGAAAGATTATCTTCTAAATTCATTTAGAACCATAAATTAGATATGGATAAAACTGAAACACTTAGAAATAGGTCATTAGAAGAAAAAGCTAAATATCCAAGTAGCTAACAAATATGTGTGTGTTGACAGTAAAAAGTGGAATAATTCAAAGTGAGGAAGCAAGATTATGCAGAAGTTCTACTTTAAGAACAAATACAAGGTAAAATGAGCACATTTCAATTTTTTTATTAGATATTTTCTTTATTTACATGTAAATTTTCCCTTTCCCAGGTTCCCCTCCAAAACAAACAAACAAACAAACAAACAAAAACAACAAGAACAAACCCCTTTTGCCTCCCCCCTTCCTCATGCCTGTCACCCCACCCTCTCCCACTTATTGGCCCTGGCATTCCCCTACACTGGGGCACAAAACCTTCACAAGGCCGAGGTCCTTTCCTCGAATTTGCAATCCTCTACTATACACATGCTGCCAGATTATTCAGTCCCACCCTGTATAGTCCTTGATTGTTGGTTGGGTCCCTGGGAGATCTGAGGGTACTAGTTAGTAATTGTTGTTCATCCTAAGGGGCTGCAAACCCTTCAGCTCCATAGAACCTTTCTCTAGCTCCTTCATTGGGGACAGTGTACTCAGTTCAATGAATGGTTGTGAGCCTCTACATCTGTATTAGTCAGGTATTGTCAGAGCCTCTTAGGAGATAGCTATATTAGGCTGGCTTGTCCTTCCTTCAGTCTCTGCTCCATAGTTAATCTCTGCCACTCCTTCTGTGGGTGTTTGATTCCCCTTTTTAAGTAAAATCAAATGCATCAAAATTTTACAAGGGAAAGATTATCCAAACTAATCAAAAACACCAAGAAAAATTCCAAAATGTAAATATTTATCATCTCATAAATGTCACAGATGAATATGCAAGTTCTCAGAAACTCTCAAGGAATAAATAACTCTCACACTAAGTAAAATATACCAGAATTCACTTGTTTTGTTTATGGGAAAGTCACATTATATATGCCTGGCTAGCATGGAACTGACAGAGAGTCACCTGCTTCTGCTTTCCAAGTACTAGGTCTAAAGGTGTGCACTGCCAGGTCCAGCACCAAAGCTCATACCAATATACTAATTCTACGTGTTTTCCATAACCCAATATTTTAAATTGGTTGAGAATTTTGTATACACATTGTATTGCAAGCATTCACACGTATAACACAGACACACATTTACACAAATATCCAAATCCAAGTTATGATAATGCAAATGCAAAAAATCCCAGCTATTATATCAATACAAAATGTAAGTACACTAAAAAGAAATACAAACAAACAAAACTAGATAAAAACAACTTTCTAAAATAAGTTTTACTTCAGTTTCAACAATGGAAAGGTATTGTACTGATTTGTCAAGAAAAGTATTTACATTAAAGGTATTTTAATAAAATAACTTATCTGCTTAAAATTAAATTGTGTATGCATGCATACACATACACATATAAAGAAAAATCTTTGTTCTTTAAAGAAGTCTATGCTTAAGTTTGTACATTTGTCATGTGAGGAAACTCTGAGATTCTGTACTGTTATGGATGTAGATTCAAATAATGTGACATCCTACAGCTTCTATACAATATTGAAAGTTGTGCTAGCACAAAAAAATAGATCATATACACACATTTGAAAGGGGATGCTAAAGGAAAAATTAAAAGAAGCAATTAAAATATTAGTGCCCAAATACAAAATACATTAAAAAAAAAACAAGACATTAAGATGGCTTTCCACAAAGACAGCTAATGCATGAACTGTCCAGCAATAGGTACAGAGATAGATGAGGAAGGCTACTCCATGTGACCTAAGGACAAAAATGGTGTTGAGTAAATTAGAATAACTTCTATCCAATAATATCCTGAATAAGTCATGATTTTCAGTTAATTTTAATCAAAATTAGAAAATAACCTTGAAAGAGATATACTAATCCTAAAAGAGAAGAAAAAAGCAGGCCCAAGAAAATAGTGAATATCTGTTTATGGAAGAAAATCCATAATTTTTAAGTAAAAAGAAATATCTGAGAAGATACATGTAATATGTATCAAAACTGAGAGAGAGAAAGAGAAAGAGAGGGGGAAGGGAGGAAGGGAAGGGAAGGGAAGGGAA
>JADRCD010207186.1:0-15242 GCA_019843815.1 Montemys delectorum
TGTGTGGTTTAGGTATAAGAGTAATTGTAGCTTTATAGAACGAATTGGGTAGAGTACCTTCAGTTTCTATTTTGTTGAATAATTTGAGGAGTATTGGTATTAGGTCTTCTTTGAAGGTTTGATAAAACTCTGCACTGAAACCATCTGGTCCTGGGCTTTTTTTGGTTGGGAGAATATTAATGACTGTTTCTATTTCATTAGCAGATATGGGACTGTTTAGATCGTTGATCTGATCTTCATTTAACTTTGGTACCTGGTATCTGTCTAGAAAATTGTCCATTTCATCCAGGTTTTCCAGTTTTGTTGAGTATTGGCTTTTGTAATAGGATCTCATGATATTTTGGATTTCCACAATGTCTGTTGTTATGTCTCCTTTATCATTTCTGATCCTGTTAATTAGTAAACTATCTCTGTGTCCCCTAGTTAGTCTAGCTAAGGGTTTATCTATTTTGTTGACTTTCTCAAAGAACCAGCTCCTGGTTTGGTTGATTCTTTGTATAGTTCTTTTTGTTTCTATTTGGTTTATTTCAGCTCTGAGTTTGATTATTTCCTGCCTTTGAGTCCTCTTGGGTGAATATGCTTCTTTTTGTTGTAGTGCTTTCTACTATTTATGTTGTTATTGAGGAGCAGCCTTAGACCATGGTGATCTGATAGGATATAAGGGATTATTTCAATCTTCTTGTATCTGTGGAGGCCTGCTTTGTGACCAATTATATGGTCAATTTTGGAGAAGGTACCATGAGGTGCTGAGAAGAAGGTATATCCTTTTGTTTTAGGATTAAAAAGTTCTATAGATATCTGTTAGATCCATCTGTTTCATAACTTCCATTAGTCTCACTGTGTCCTTGTTTAATTTCTGTTTCCATGATCTGTCCATTGCAGAGAGTGGGGTGTTGAAATCACCCACTACTATTGTGTGCATTGTAATGTATGCTTTAAGCTTTAGTAAAGTTTCTTTTATGAATGTGGATGCCCTTGCATTTGGAGCATAGAGGTTCAGAATTGAGAGTTCATCTTGGTAGTTCATACCTTTGATGAATATAAAGTGTCCCTCCTTATCTTTTTTGATCACTTTAAGGTGAAAGTCGATTTTATTCGATATTAGAATGGCTATTCCAGCTTTTTTATTGGGACCATTGGCTTGGAGAATTGTTTTCCAGCCTTTTATTCTGAGGTAGTGTCTGTCTTTGTCACTGAGGTGGGTTTCCTGTGTGCAGCAAAATGTTGGGTCCTGTTTATGTACCCAATCTGATAGTCTATGCCTTTTTATTGGTGAGTTGAGTCCATTAATGTTGATAGATACTAAGGAAAAGTAATTGTTGCTTCCTGTTATTTTTGTAGTTAGAGATGGCATTCCATTCATGTCTCTATCTTCTTTTAGTTGTGTTGGAAGATTACATTTTTGCTTTTTCAGGGATGTAGTTCCCCTCTTTGTGTTGGCGTTTTCTATTTAATATCCTTTGAAGCACTGGATTTGTGGAAACATATTGTGTGAATTTGGATTTGTCATGGAATACTTTGGTTTCTCCATCTATGGTGACTGAGAATTTTGCTGGGTACAGTAGTCTAGGCTGGCATTTGTGTTCTCTTAGGGTCTGCATGACATCTGCCCAGGCTCTTCTAGCTTTCATAGTCTCTGGTGATAAGTCTGGTGTAATTCTGATAGGCCTGCCTTTATATGTTACTTGACCTTTTTCCCTTACTGCTTTTAGTATTCTTTCTTTGTATTGTGCATTTGGTGTTTTGACTATTATGTGGCGCGAGGAATTTCTTTTCTGGTCCAGTCTATTTGGAGTTCTGTAGGCTTCTTGTATGTTCATGGGCAACTCTTTTTTTAGGTTAGGGAAGTTTTCTTCTATAATTTTGTTGAAGATATTTACTGGCCCTTTAAGTTGGAGGTCTTCACTCTCTTCTATACCTATTATCCTTAGGTTTGGTCTTCTCATTGTGTCCTGGATTTCTTGAATGTTTTAGGTTAGGGTCTTTTTGCATTTTGCATTTTCTTTGATTGTTCTGTCAATGTTGTCCATGTTATCTTCTGCCCCTGAGATTCTCTCTTCTATCTTTTGTATTCTGTTGGTGATGCTTGCATCTATGTTTCCTGACTTTTTTCCTAAGATTTCTAACTCCAGGGTTGTCTCCTTTTGTGATTTTTTTATTGTTTCTACCTCCATTTTTAGGTCCTGAATGGTTTTAGTCAGATCCTTCATCTGTTTGTTTGTGTTTTCCTGCTATTCCTTAAGGGATTTTTGGGTTTGCTCTTTAAGGACTTCTATTTGTTTACTTGTAATCTCTCGTAATTTTTTAATGGGATTTTTTTTTGTTTCCTCTTTAAGGGCTTGTATCTCTTTATCTGTTTTCTCCTGTATTTAAGGGAGTTATTCATGTCCTTCTTAAGTTTGTCTATCAGCATTGTGAGATGAGTTTTTAGATCCAAATCTTGCTTTTCTGGTGTTTGGGGATATCCAGGGCTTGCTGAGGTGGGGGTACTAGGTTCTGGTGAAGCCAAGCAGTCTTGGTTTCTGTTGGTAGGATCCTTGCATTTGCCTTTTGCCATCTCTTGATCTCTGGTGTTAGAAGTTCTTGGTGTCTTAGAGCTTGACCTTTCCTTGCTGTCCTGCAACTCCCCTTCCACTCCTGAGGCCTGTGCCTCCCAGGTGGTCCCGCCTGAGTCCTTGGGCTGAAGCTTGTCCTGGAGGGAAGCCCTCTGCTCTCAGGGAGGGGGCAGAGATGTTCCTTGATCCAACTCTGTCCCTCGGAAGCTTAGAGGCTCCTGTCCCTGCAGTCCAGCGACTCCCCTGCACTTCCTGAGGCCTATGCCTCCCGGCTGGTCCTGCCTTAGCAAGACCCCAGAGAGAAAATGGTGGATCTCACCTGAGTCCTTGGGCTGAAGCCGGCCTTGGGGGGAAGCTCTCCCCTAGCAGGGAGGGGGCAGAGATGTTCATTGATCCAGCTCTGTCCCTCTGAAACTGAGAGGCTCCTGTCCCTGCAGTCCTGTGACTCCCCTGCAATTCCTGAGGCCTATGCCTCCCAGCTGGTCCAGACTGATTTCTGGGGCTAAAGCCTGCTCAGATGAGAACATTTCTTAATACAAATGTGACTCGTCAGAAAGGAGTCAGTGTTGGACAAATGTATAATGATTTTCTTCAACTTCTTTCTCTTAAAGATGAAGTCAATAGTATTGCTGCCATATTGATTTTGAATATAAAAAGAGGTAATTCATGCTGTGTTCACCACAATGCCTGGAAGTGCTCCCTTAGAGTTATCTTTTCCCACCTGGATCCTATCACCACTACTATTTTGTCACTTGTAAGTGTAACTGAAGAGTAGCTTCAAGCAGGAAGGTTTAGTAAAATGCCACAGAAGCCAGGAATGTTTGAGACCTGGAGGTTTTAGATTTGAGTCCATCAGGCAGCTCTGATTTCTGCCAGAAATTAAGTCTAGTAGACTTATAACCGTTGTGATCTTAACTTGAATTTTAGTGATACTGACACAAAGAAGCACACCCAAGAGTATACATTTCACTGAAGAAAAAAAATCCACATGTTTTTATTTCCCAAAGTTTCTACTCCTTGCATTTATTATGGTGATTCTCTCTTTTATTATACAGAACTATCTTCTCATCACTGGCTGGAATAAACACACTAGGAGGTTTTATGTCCTAGTGAACCATTCACCTTTAACACATAGTCCTTGAATTAGATTCATTTCTTTTGTTGCTAAGATGGATTCATTTATGAATTGCCCCTAAATATAAATGGTGCTTTCCCTCTATGATAATTCTTTAAGAAGAAGATATATATTTTTCTGTATCTTTTCACTCAATAAGAGAAAATTCAAAAGGAGTGAACCAGTTATGGTGAATGCTATATATAGCAGAATAAGAACTGAGAAAATGACATTGAATTTATGAACAGATAGTGAATCTTTGATGGGAGAAATTGAGCATAATCTTAGAGGCCAAAGACTCAGGCTATGATATCTTTTGACTCAAGTTGTAACTTGTTTTATGGGTACAATTGATTTGCAGAACTTGGTCATAAGATCAGACTGAGATAGCCTTTCCGCCAGAAAATCATACTTAGATTTCTTTCTTCTGTCTTATCCTGATTTCTTGATAGATTTTGTCAGAGGACATTATATTTTACAAAATGCTGATATGATGCAACTTCCGGTTCAGCTTTGGAGCACAAAGCTATAGAAAATAAGTAGGGTAATATATAGGTGGGATGAGTGGGGGGATGTATAGATGGGATGAGTGGGGAAATGTATAGATGGGATGAATAAAGTAAGTTGGGTCTGATTGTGGTGGAGTTCCAAGCCTGGTGATGGTTGTGTTTTGATATTACATCTCCCACAGTCCTCAAGCAGTCTGAAATGGAAGCAAAGGGAGCATCTGAAAAACTAACATGATAAAGTAAAAGGAGGATTATTGTCCTAGAAAATAGTATGCTGAAATGAGATTTTGATTAACATCCAAAGGAATCATTGTTAGGGAAAAGGAGTCAAAGAAAAGTCAGAAGCTCTCTAATATTATAATTGTCCTTGTTTTCTATAGTGGTGTGTTTCGTTTTTAGTTTAGAGATGAGAGACAACATAGTGTCTCACGTAGCTCAAAATGGTTTCAACTCACTATTATGTAGTTGAAAGTAATGTTGAATGCTTGATCCTTCTGCCTTTACCTCATAATTATTGTAAACATATAAGCCTGCTATTACATAGCTGAACCCTTAGGATTTTTTGGTAGTCTTTGCCCCTATATCTCCAATAATCACATATGTCTTGAGAGAACAAGATATTCTCTGGAGGGTGGGCCATTAGCTCAGGCATTATGAAAAATTATGATGTATGGCATATATATGATAAACATATGTATATATGGATATTAAATGTATTTAAAAGCCTTCAGCAGTAAACTAGATGGATTACCAGAACACAAGGAAATTCATTGTGGATGATTACCCTTATTCTGTTTTGTTATCTGTTATATCTATTTTGAAGATTTGATGAGTGAAAAAATATTCCCCCACTGGCTTGAGTATTTTAAACATTCTAGTGGATTCTGTCAAAATCAAGTATAGCTTGCTTAAAGATGTGTTTATTGTGTCCTCCTCCCTCAAATCACAGTCATTGGGGATGAAAGGATTCATCTGGCTTGGTGGGTATTAATAATACATTTTTCCTGGCAAGATCAATACTCTCATATCTCGGACTTACACTAGGATATTTGTCCTGGTTCTTAAGAACTCTTATGTATAAGGTTGTATATGACAGCACAAAATATTTGAAGGCATCTTTGGACAGACATCTAGAAAACCAATTTTTATCCATCGTTTTCCTTGTGAGCTTATCTTGTGTTTTTAGTTCTTTTATTTGTCCAATAAAGATGAGTTGGTATTTTCTGGGACTTATTATTGACTTACTGAATGTTTATTCAAGGCTTATTGTGTGAGTATTTGGGGAGCAAAGCAAGGATCTTGCTCTCAAAAGTTCAGGTCTAAAATGGTGCTATTAGTTCAAGGAAAGTTTGAGTTTTCAGAGACCAGTTAAAGGATTTTCAAGAAACTGGGTCTACCTTAGACTTCATCAAGAAATAAAAACTGAAAATATAAAAATAAATAAATAAATAAATACAAGCCTGAAGAAAGCTCTCTGTTTCTCCATACTTGAAATTCCAGAAAATATAAAATACTTCCTAAAATGTAGTACTAACTGGGATCAGATAAATATCAGGGATATGGATAAAGACTGTCCAAGGTTGCATAATTTGATGACATTACTGTCTGTTTTTATATGTTACAGTTAAGTGCTAATAGGCTTAGCCCTCAGTGGCATCTGTGAAGACAGCGAGTGTGATAACTATTGAGTATTGCCTGTCAAATCTCTTTCTCTTAATGTGAATAAAATATAGAGGTGTTTATTTTTCTATCAAATTATATTTGTCATTTTGATTTTTGATGATTTATATAAAATTCACACACATTTATCATAAAAGATAATTGTGTTTTTCTTCCTTGCATTCTAGAGGAACATTCTATTCTGTTGCATTCAAGGAAAACCATTTTTACTGAGAGACTTTGTCATATATTTTTAGCAGGACTTTTTTGTATGTAAGTTCTCTCTTGTTAACATGGAATCTTAAATGAAAACAGAATAAAACACTGAACATTTGGAGACAATAAAGGAAGTGATGCAGAAAGATTTCTTTGCTATATGGCCACATGTAGGAATTTAAAAGAAAATTGCTTGGGAAATAGAAAGATATAAATTTGTGTCCTTCAACTTATATGGTTGGATAAATGTCAACATTATGTGATATGAGAATTTTAAAGAGAGAGACTTAATGCAAGATACTGCAAGAAAAGATTTCTACCTTTTTGCTTGTCGAATTTGGTAAGGATAAAAAGTCCAGGAAACATACATATAAGAAATGTTATACACACTGTATAGATTGTATTGTGCATTTATAAACATATATACATATCCATATTACATATGTGTGAATAACAACAATTATTGAAAAAGGATGCTATGAATTTGAAACAGAACAGGAAGAGGGATATGGGAGGAAAGGGTGGAAGGAAATTATGCAATCATATTGTAACCTTAAAAAAATAAATGAAATAGTTTATAAAGTAAACTCAGTCAAACTGAAATAGTCAGAGATAGGTAGAAATTATGGTTGTCTTCAGGACATCATGAGCTGACTAGGGGGTGTAAGTGTGTTGAACTCTTGGTGTCTACTATAAAAGCCTTAAAACCCCAGCATGAAGCCAGGCAGTGGTGGCACATGCCTTTAATCCCAGCACTTGGGAGGCAGAGGCAGGCAAATTTCTGAGTTCAAGGTCAGCCTGGTCTACAGAGTGAGTTCCAGGACAACCAGGGCTATGCAGAGAAACTCTTTGTCTCGAAAACAAAAACAAAAACAAAAACAAAAAATCCAGCATGAACACATTTCATAAGAGCAGCAGTGAGAGAATTCCAGAATATTCATGGTCTTAAGGTCTTTGGTGAAACATGGCTCAGTTGAATTAAATGTAAAGTAATAGAAATAGACACTAATAGAATTATAAGATAGCCAATAAGCAAAGAATAGCTTTAAATTGAGAAGACTGAGTTTGAATAGAGTTGATAGTGACTGGTATCCCTGATATATCCCTTACTGTCTGCTTTCATGTTTGTTATTATGTCATCTATTATAATTTCAGAATGGACTTATTATTATCTTTTCTTCCAATTGGAAAACTAGATACTCAGTTTTTGTTCAGTTTGTTTAGACTCCACAGTGAATAATTGAGGAACATATTTAAACTTTACTCTGGCTCAGATCCTCTTAGTTTTTCATGGTGAATTGTGCAGCAGTCTGTCTGTTGGTCAGTGATCCCTCCGTGGCTAGGCACACTTATTGGTCTTTAGGTATACACTAAATATTCAATTGTATTCTTATTCCTGTTTGGGTGTTAACTTGCTCACCCTGTGTCAGTTCTGTCAAAACCACACGTATATCCCCCCTTTTCCTGAGGGACCTGTTACTTTCCAGAGTGGTGACTTTGTGACAAGCTTCAAGTATTTATGTTTTGCCAAGTATTTAGTCCATGCTGATCAGAATGGGAATGACGTGTGTGTGTGTGTGTGTGTGTGTTTGCGTGTATAGATCAAATAAAAACAGAACTCTTCTAGACACCCACTTAACTCTACAGCCATTAGTCAGTCTATCATCTTGTTAAATCATATAAAAATCACTTTTTGTGGTGGGGAGGGTGTGGGTGCATGGTATACATGTACTTGTGTGTTCACATGTGTGTGGATCCATCAATGTGCAAGGACATGTCCAAGTTTGTGCACATGCATAAAATTGCTGAGATTGATGGCAGGTATATTTCCTAATCCTTTTCTACCTTATGATTTTTCTAGTTTACAGAGCCAGTGAACATGAGAGACCCAATGTTTCTATCTCAAATAGGGCTGTATAATAGGTGAGGGGTAACCACATCCACCCAGTTGTTAAGTCAAATCAGAAGATCCATTGTCCAGTCTTCACATTTGCATGGCTAAGCTTTAGTGGCTGAATGTCTCTCCAGCTTTAGTCATTCTTTTTAAGAGTCTTCTACATGTTTCCCATCAGTACAAGGAAAAGCACTGATTTTATAACCCATTCATTGTTATCAGATTTGATTGGATGTTGAAGCTCTAAGGGTATGATGCTGTTCAAGATAAGTGGTTGGTCCTAATTTATGTAAATCCCTGAGGAATATTCTAGAACTTGATAGGAATCATCCAAAACATGATATGTAATATACTACTTTGTAAAGTAAAAATCATAAAAACTAGTCTGAGTTAGGATTTCCCAGGTAAGTTGATAGAGTGCCCCAGTGTCTAAATTTTTAAGTACAGTTAAAATATGCAAGCTAGAGAGTGTTTGTCTTTTTCCAGAAATAAATAAAATGCATTTTCAGTAAAGTTTACTTGTGAAGGAAAAGAACAAAAAGCAGTAAAGGTTGGGTGAGTTTAACACTGTGGACCAGTAAAACACACTAGAAAACCTTGGCTTTAACAACAAAGAGTGGGCCTGGAAGCTTGGCAATAGCAACTTCTGAACTTATACCCCCTTTTGATTCCTCATTTTCTTCATTATTCTCTCCTTGTCTCTTATTCTTACATTCTTGTATACATCCTTGGTAGATATTAGTACAGAATGATGTATACATTAAGCCTTAGCAGATGAACATACTCCAGAAGAAAGGGCCAGGGAAGCATATTTCTGAAATGACTAGTTAGTTCAGAAAATGGAGCATATGTTAGAAAAATGGTACTCCTTCTATGTTAGGGTTAACAAAACAATCTTATATCTTTACTAACGTATAGAAAATAAACTGAGAAAAGTGACACCATGCCCTATATCCAAGAAGTCCTAGTTTCTGAAATCAGGAGAAAATCTTATCTCTGTGGTTGAATCTAGAATATGTGGATGAATCCATGTTATAGATTTCCTGACTTGTATCTTATAATTATATAATTTGTAATATTTCTTTGGACATGTAGACCAAGAAGGGAAAGCATCAGGATTAAAGGTATACATAATCATAACCAGCCACCTTCACTGTTTTAAAGTGCACAATGCAAAACACATTTTTTTTAAATCTGCAACTAAAACTCTAGACCCATTAAATAAATTTTCTTTTACAGTTTTAGTCTGAAGGTTTGTACTCCCCTAAATTAATATGTTCAACTCTAATTCTTTATGTGATATTTGTTAGAAGCTGTATCCTTGGGGTGATTCCATCCAGAGTGTGACCACTAAAATATAAGTTTAGTGTTCTCAAAAAAACAAACAAACAAAAACTCAAAACAACTTTCCTCTGTAATGTAATATAGCTGCTATGTTTTTGTTTATTTATGTTTTTCTATGTACCAGAAAATAGATTTCTACTGAATAGGACCTCTGCTGTGCTTTGACCTTGAAGCTTCTAGAAGTATCAGATATATTTGCTATTTAAGCCATGTAGTATATTATAATTTGTTATATCAACCTAAATAGACTAAGGCTATAGTTGAATGATTAACAGTTTTGTAACCATTACTTAGACATACATACACACAAACACGTAGCTAAAAGAGCACCAGCAGAAATCACATGACTTGAGACATGGAATTATAAACAGCTAGTTTAAATAGCACAAAACAGTTAAATAGTAATAAGTTGATGAAATGGAATAATTGAACCTTGTCTACATAGAGAGTGAAAATACTAACACTTGTTTTTGTTGTATTTGAAGCTTATGTTAGCTGCTTTCAGATGACTACAATAAAGTAAGCTATTTAACCAACTTTCAAAAGAAAAAAATCCTTATTTTCACTCATAATTTCAGTGGGCTCTGTTCCTATAACTTATCTTTACTGGCAAAAGAATATCATGGGGTCAGACATATAAGACACATACTCTCTGACACCATGTGGTAGACAAGAAAGACACAGAAGGAATATAGAAAAGAAACAAGGCAAGATACAGACAACAAGACAAGCCCTCACTGACACCACATTTTCCAAAAAGGCTCTACTCTTAACAGTTCCATCCCTCCCTCTCATTAGTCCATTTTGAGTCTAGCAATGGATTAAGCTGTTCTCTGTAGTAGACCTTCCATGATCCCATCATAACTGGAAATTGTCACAAACATGCTCAGAGATATGGTTTACTATTCTCCTAAGTGTTTCTCAATCCAGTATGAATTTTAAAGATTAAGGGCTGGGAAGTGTGATGGCTGCTAAAGAAAATTTTAAGTTTGCTTGTGATTTGTATTATGGTACAAGTCAGTTTTCTATATGTTATCACTATTTTCATTAATTTATAAGAATGTAGACAATAACATTATTAAGTTCTAAATATATGTTTTAAATAAATATAGAAAACACCAATGATTTTATATATTAAATTTGTTATAAGTTTGTAAAAACTAAAACACGATTGTAGATGATACTTCAAAAGCCAGAAAATAGGCATTAAAAAAACAGCACACCTTTGATATATATTAAACAATCGTATTTCTAGATGGAGGAAAACTGCTTAGTTCTTCCTATTGTCAACATTTTACCTGTAATTGAAGTGTTCTGTGTGTGTTATAGCTTATCTAAGGGTTCATTACTTTTGTCTAGACAAACTTTAGCTGGTAAAGGCCAGGATCACAACTAAAGATATATTGGTAATTCTACATAGAAAATATAGTTAACAGAGTGTTTTCCTGCACCAGAAATTTGTAGATGAGAAATAAGACATTTTCTCTTACTGAATAAGTATGAAACGAAAATGTGGTGTATGTCCTAGGAAGTCTACTAAAGTGTACTTTAGTAGTACTAGAAGGTACTCAAGTGACTGCAGAAGCATAATCTAATTCTTCTTTGTGTCCAAGTACATGCAGCATTCTTGTATATATTTTCCTAAGATAAAGAACTAACTCCCAGATAAGTGTGATGGTAGCACCATTTTTTCATTATACATTAATTTACTAGGAGTTGATTAGCATAATTTAAAGAAAAAATCAACTTTTATATCTTTGTATTGAAAAATGCTTTTGAAATTTGTACTATCCATCCAGTTTCCTGTTCTTGTATGGAAAGTGGGAGCTAAGGATTCTGTTTTTCTTGATTAATGTGTACAGTGTAAAGAAATATTTTTCAGGGTTCTGAGAAAGATGTTTCTAAATTATGAGCTTAGAAAAAGACTTATTTTACTTTTAAAATTATTTCCATATATAATAGAAAAGAAAGAAAATTTTCTAAAGAAAATATTGTAAGGCAAAGGGAAGAAAGAAATGGCCATCCCCCTAGTTACTAAGAGAAGACTTAAATTAATATTTAATTTATTACTTCAAAATATTATTTGCCCTTTTGTAATTACCTATAAATTGTGATCTTCACTTTATAACAGTTTTATGGCAGTTTCTCATAAGTCACAGAAAAATCACAATATTATAGTGCAATAGTTATAAAATAGAACAAAATATCTTTTGCTGAACATACCATTAAGAATGCTGATTTCAAAGTAATATTGCTGCTTGACTAGATTGTTTCTCAGTGGGGTTATTATCACTCAACTGAAAATAGTATATTTAAAATATAATGAAAAAGATATTAGTTATATTCTGAAAACATCTTAGCCTACAGCTATCAACATTATCTATAGTCCTATCAAAAACAAATTTTCAGATCAAAAATAGTTCTTGTTTTAGGTAATAAAAGTTGAGGTTACTTGGATCAACTTTCTCTCTAAAAGCAATAAATACTACTAGAAGATTAGGTTTTTAAAAACTCATCTTATAATCCAGCAAGTCGACAGGAAAAAATCAGGGGAATTTTTCTGCTCACTATTTAAATGAAACAACTCTAGCAAAGATAAGTGCATTGAGTCTGCTTCTCCCCTGGGATACTGGCAGATGAGCTTCTCATAAGCTTGGGTCTAATAACATCCCACAGTTAGATACTAGAGGTAAAGCATAGGTCCTGTCCATTGTATACAGCTCTATAGAATTAATGTTTCCTCTGTAAAATCTAGATGGATTTCCACAAACTATATTTGTACAGTAGATTTAATTCTAATGCATTCTTTCTTCATCCACATGATACAAAGCAGAGAAGAAAACAAAGCCAAGGATCTGGCTTGGCATGCCTTCTCCCTTTAAGTCCCCTAGTATACTGAAAAAAGAAGATCAAGACATGACCCATATTTGAGTAGAGACTTTAGGGAACCTCTTGAACTCAGGCCATAGGGAATTCTCACTATCAAAATGTGAAATTCAGTGAATCTTAATAAAAAATAAACCAGCTCGTGAAATTTTAGAGAGTTTTAAAAATATATATAAATATCATATATCAAAAATATACAGCAGATAAGATAATTTTATAATGTGGCTAACCACTTTGAAGAATAAGCAATGATATTTTGTTTTAAAATAAATATCAAAATTATCCACATTAAAAATTTAGTGGTTATATTTGGGAAGAGAGTGAATATAACAGAAGAGATACCTTGAAACTAGCAGAAGGATAAGAATTTAAAAATCTAGGTAAATCGCAGAAAGACCAGATTGAAATCCAGAAGACAGGGTTAGATGCCAAAAACAAATATTGCTCACATTTTAGGCCCTGTGACAGTGACTCAGAATTCTACAGAAGTTGCTGTAAGATAAATTACTGTTTCTTGTTGTGTGGCTTAACCTCATGGTGTAATTTGACCAGTGGGATGTCAAGAAAGAGACAGCACATATGCAGGGGTCTGAAGCGTGCATTAGAGGGCTGAGATACGGTTCAGTTGGTTGAGTGCTTTTCCTACATGGATGAGGCCTTGGGTTGAATTCTTAGCACTGCATAAATGCAATTGTGGCATTCAGCTACAATCTCATAACTCAGGGATTGGAGGCAGGGGGATCAAAAGTCCAAGGTTAACTTCTGCCACTTAGTAGGTTAGTGTGCCATGGGCTACAGGAGACTCCTTTCAAGGAAGGAAAGACACAAACATTAACAAGACATGGGTTAAAATTAATCATGCATTCTTTAAAGTCTGTCATTTCTTTAAGAAAAATTACTGTAAGCTGTCACTTACAGAGTAACCGACACTACATGGGCTGAGCTACAGGCACAAGGACTGTTGAGGCTTGCTGGCTATAAATCAAGCTCTAGGGTCAGTGAGGCCCAGTTTCAAAGAAATAAGTGGGTGAGTATTAGAGCTGAACATTCAGTATTTTCCTCTGTTTTTCATAAAAGTGAACATATACTACACAAATAACATATTCTTTTATTTGTCTGTGTGTGCATGTGTGCCTGTGTGTGTGCACGCACACACATACATATACTGAAGTTGTAAAAACTAAATTTGTACTGTCTGCTTTTAAAGTGGAGAAAATGAAGTCTTCAAATATTTGATTGATATATTTATATCAGCTCCATTTCCCTCAGTTTTTGCTTTATGGTAGTGCTCTCTTGGCACAGTTAGGTTTTATGTTCAAATGGTTTGTTTTATTTTTTTTTACTTAATCCTATTTTTGTTAGAAATATTCCTTTATCTATAGTAACCACATTTTTGTGAAGTCTATTCTGTTGATACTCATGTATCTCTAGTACATTTTTTTGTTGTTGCCACTGCAAGTGATGGTGGTGGTGGTGGTGGTAGTAGTGTGTGGTGTGTGTGTGTGTGTGTGTGTGTGTGTGTGTGTGTGTTTATGTATGTATGCAAGTGTATTTGTTCATGTGAGTGAATGTGGTTTCCAGAAGTTATCAAAATTTATTAGACTATTTCAACAATTTCTTTTCCACCATATTTTTGGAGACAGAAGCTATCATTGAACCTCCGGCTAACTCTTTTTACTAGAAAAAAGTAATCAGAGTAGCCATGATTCATATTTCTGTCATCAACACTTGGATAATTGGTATGCACTACCACACCAGGCTGTTGATCCACAGTACATCTGTCATGCAAATAGTTTACCTACAAAATTATGTTCTCTTTCCTAATATTGTTTTATATACAAAAAATACAACACATTTTAAGTGTCTCTGTATTTGTATCTTTGAATCTAAAGAATATTCTCATACACAGCCAACAATAGTTTATTTTTTAATACAACAATAAATTTTCTATTTGGGTAATATACCATGCCCTGTTCATCAGGTTTACATATATATGATATATGTATGATAAACATATTTATGCATTAAATGGCAGTATGTAATCTATTTTAAACTGCACAAGTTTTCAGATGCTCTAGAATTACTCATGTGAGAATTTTATCAAATGCATTTTGAGCATCTGTTAAGTTAATGCATCCTTTATCTATAATTGTAAGATGTGTGGCAGTTTTATATTTAACATTTCGATATTATTTATTAGAATGAATTCATTCTTTTAACTTGATTCTGAATTTTAAATGTACATGTTGTTTTTATTTACCTGTTTTAGTTGTGTACATTTATTGGCACACTGTGGTATATTAATACATGCATAAAGCATGCAATAAATGATCAATTTTAATTTCTTCCTACTCATAGTCTGTAGTAATCACTGTTTTAACACTCATGTTGGCCTTCATTAATGATACATTACAATGTATTCATCTTTCTGTGTCTGGTTTATTTCACTTAATATAATTACCTCTAATTCAATTCATCTTACAAAAAAGTGACAGTCAGATAATGTAAAATATAACATGGTTAATATGGTCTATGTTAATATAATCTGATAAAGTTCCATTTTGTGTATACACACGAATCTATCAATAGGTACTTAGATTGTTTCCATATCTTGGCTGCTGAGAATAATGCCACACAGAAAAATATTAGACAATGCATCACATTAAGATGCCAATTTCCTTTCCCTTAGATATATGACCAGATGTGAGATAATGATGTAATATGGTAGATATGGATTTAGTCTTCAGAGGATTGTTATCCATAATTAATTCCTGAACTAATTTATAGTCAAGCCTGCTTATAAGAGCCCTCCCTCCATTCACATCAGCATTTTTTTTCCATGATAGCCATTTAAATGATATAATAACACCTCACTGTAGTTTTTGGACTTGCTGGTTCCAGGTGACTGAAATCACGGAATTGTTTTCATTTGGTGGCCATTTCTCTTTGTATTTTCCCTGATACACATGTGGTGTATTTTCATTTCCAGGTGACCAGTGAAGGTTTTACTGCTTCTTTTGTGTGTGCATGTGTGTGTGTGTGTGTGTGTGTGTGTGTGTGTGTGT
>JADRCD010207187.1:0-18250 GCA_019843815.1 Montemys delectorum
AGAAGTACTCTGTGCTATTCCTTTCTATAAAACCAACTGGACAAATTTTGTCAGACACAAGTCCAAGTCCTTACTATGAAAATATATTACAAAAATCATTATTTTGTCAATCTTCTTTATAGTTTGATTTTCTTATAATAAAAATGATGATAATCCTAGACAGCTATCTCACTATTACAGGAAAGGTTATGTTTCACTATTATTATATAACTTTTTTTTACTAACATCTTATGTTCATCAAGTGAATGTCTCTGTTGTCATTTTTTTTTCTTCCCCACTACTAACAGATTGGGTTTCAGGAACTCATGTTTTTTCTCACCTATCTACTTCTCTATGGATAAACCCAACCCAGTATACTGATGCACAGGTAGGTGCTTCCAGGGATAAGGGAGGAAAGTCTGAAGAGGTTTGTGTGTTTTTATTCCCTGCAGTATCCACACTGAATATATGGGTGCTACAACTGACAGATTCAGAGATTCCTGAAGTAAGAAACCGACCTTCATTTTCCCTGATGGGGGTTTGGTGCTCTTGTCTTCCTGAAGTTAATAGCTCATTGGCCCAGAACATCTGTTTTCTTTTGTCTTTCTCATTTTGAGATTCCTTGAAAATGAATCTTTTGTTTTTAGATTGCCCTGAAATGTTTCTTAAACACCTGTTTGGTGAATTCATTTACTTTTGTTCCTTAGAATGAAGTACATGATTGCTTATAATTGGGACATCCTTGATGAATATTAAAGTGGGAGAATCATTCTCATTAAAAATGGAGCACAGGTTAAGGTTAACTTGAATAGATTGCACTCTATTCATGAAAAATTTACTTTTAAAAGTAATCATTGCTTATATCCTTTATACAAAACTATTTTTTTCTTTCAAGCTTTACATGGTCTTAAACTAATGTAATGAGGCATAGTTTTTGTTCTCTCTTAGAGACTGAAGGTGATAATGGCGCTTCAGCACTATAAATTATAAGCATTTTCATGTCTGTACACTTCTAATAAACCCAGACCAGCAAACGATGTGCTTTGTTTTATTGTTCCCTTAATGTTGCAAAGGAGGAAACTACAACCAAACTAAGGCCTTACAGGAAAAAAAAATAATATCAAAAGCAAGACAGGGCAGTTTCCAAGACCTCTGCCCATCAGTACTCAGATGTTCTTTCTGCTTAAATATACTTTCACCCACTCAGATGCTGTTCTTCTGCCTTTAGATTCATTCGAGTGTATTTGATATTTGGAAGGGGGTCTCATGATGATAGTTGTGCCATAACTGCATCAAGACCCAGCTCTCTTTTCACACATCTCTGATCAGGATATCTTCTTCACAGCTGAGACCCGCTTCCTTCTTTAACTCGGGTATCTATCTGTTTGTTCCTGTTTCTCAGCAGTGCTCCCATGTTTTCACAGTTGCCAACAGAAAACAAACACTGGCATTTAGAGTAGACAGCTCTAACTTTGCTCTGCTCCATCTCTGTGGTATGCACAAGTAAGAGCCCATGTCTCTCATGTCCCCACCCTTTTAAATTTATTTTACTATGGGTTAAAAACAAATTAATGTTGTCTTCTTTTTCATATTCTCTTTTCCACGAGCCTTTCTAGAATCCAGTATCATGTTTGAATTTGTGCAGTGTTGAAGGCTTTACCGTGCTTTTTAATAGCAACATACTTACATACTATGAAATGTGTATTTTGCTTGGAAAAGAATGCTTTTGTTTTCTGCAATTCTCTCAGTGTGCGTATATATGTGCTCGTGACGCATGTGAGTGTCCACTTGGGTACTTGCCAAATAGACACATGAGAAGGCTAGAGATTGGCTCTGTGGTGTCTTCCTCAGTCATTTCTCCATCTTACATTTTGACATGAGATCTCTCAGTGAGCCTTGATCTAGCTGTTTCAGCTAGACCTACTGTCAAGCAAACTCTCATGATCTGTCTATCTTTCCTCACTGCACTGAAGTTGTAGATATATGCTGCTATATCCGGCTTTGAACATTGTTGCTGGGGACTTGAATCCTCCCTTCACATTTTTTTTTAAATAAAAGAGCTAGTGAAGAAAACTGCCAGTTTGCAAAGATTGTGTCAAACGAATTTTTAGCATGTAGCTATTGCAGTAGCTTCATTAAGTATAAAACACCCTACATTATCAAAGACAGAGGTGTTATTTTAGTAATTCTACAAACTGATTCCCTATAAGAGCAGATTTTACACATAATTTTCAGAAAACATCATGTTTAATTTCATTAAAGAAATCTTAATGGTTCTATAACTAAAGATACAAAACTATTCAGATATGTAAAGGTTTCTTCAAACATATATTAATTACATCTGTAAATTTATTACACTGTAAATTGCTTTGTGTTGAGATGACGCCTTCAAAGGCTTCTTTTGAAAAGTGTGTTCAATGGGTATCAAATGAATACATACACACAAGGAAGAAACAAGCCTGTACACTTACTGATCTCAGTAGCAATGATGGTGATGTTGTGCCAAACACTTAGTTCTCTGTCCAAGGGAGTTGCCAGTGTTATCTTCCCATCATCTGCATTGATGTTGAACTGTCTTTCCAGGTCAGTGTGGCGGTCGATGGAGAACCTACAGAATAGAGAGATCTGTAATTTCCTCCAAGGTTCCTATGATGCTTGCCTTCTATAGCAGACCTTTAGTAATCCCAGATGACTCATAGCTGTGAAGCCAAATGAATTGGGGAACTCCGTGGCATCGTAATTTGTAAAACAAAATGACTGAATGAGGCACAGGAAACTTAATAATTATTGTCCAAGGAGCAATTAGCCAGATATGCAACATGGAAGTCATAAACCACCATCGGTTTCAATAGGTAGCATTCTCAAAAACTGATGCTGATGAAGAGTTAATTGGACAATCCATCACATTTATTAGACAACTTATGATAATTAGCCATTGCCACAAGATACAATATAAAACAACAAACTCAGGCCAATGCAGGGTGTGCTGGTAACATGTTATTTATAGCTGTTTGAGGGAAATACAGTTTTTTGCTAAATGTAGTCTAACTAGACATTTCTGAATCTTTATTTTGTCATGATGTTTTATTATGTTATCATTTTAAGTAATTATTTAAGTTTTCAATTATTCTGCATTGGTAAAAATAATGTAGTTCATGATACCATAGTAAATGTTTTTTTTGTTGTTGTTTTGTTTTTTGTTTTTGTTTTTTTTTATTAGATATTTTCTTTATTTACATGTAAAATTCTCCTTTCCCAGTTTCCCCTCCAAAAAACAAACAAACAAACAAACAAAAAAACAAACACAACAAGTTTTTAATAGATAAAATAACTGTTGGTTGGGTGGAGACTCGATGACCCAGTGTACTGGAATGCTAGGTTGCTGAAGTGGGAGTTGGCGGGGGTGGGAGAGAACCCTCATCGAGACATGGGTAGGGGAAGGAGATAGGGGGTTTGTGGAGGGGAAACTGGAAAGGAGGATAACATTCAAAATGTAAATAAGTAAATTAATAAAAAAATCTGTTTTGATATATATACTAGGCATCATGCTGCTAAAATAATACTTTCAAATGGACATGAAAATAGTTCTTCAGGTGAAAAAAACTCCTCCAGATAGACATTAAGGAGCCTATATAGGGCTTGAAGGATAGCTTGGTCTTTGGATTAAGGACTACTAAGGATAGTATGCTACATAATTTTCTGTTAAATGGAGTGGACAGCATTGTCTTCTCACCCTCTGTAGAGTGAACTGAAGAAGTAGGTGGATATGTGTCATTAACTAAATTGTTAGTCTTCTATCTTTATAGATTTCTATTCATTAAAAAGTGTATATATATTTATTAGACTGTATCCAAAGACTAGTAAAAAGGGAATATCATTATTGAATACCCTGTCAATATCGTGCGAGTGTTTGGAATAGTACCACTAGCTATGTAATGTTATTGACATATATTTGAAGATAAATTTCCTGATAAAACAATAAGTGAAACTATAACTATTGATTTAATAATGATTCATAATAAATAAAACTAAGACCATGCCTACCAGTCATCTAATAGAGACTTAAAGAGTCCATCTCAGCTCAACAGGGTAATGGAAGAATTCACAAAAGATTCAAGAACTCCATAACATGAGTTTGAATTGTCAGAAAAAAACTATAAAATAGTCAAGAAATAATATTTTAATCATTTTATAATTACATGACGCAAGAATATGAATGGCAAATACTAATCATTGAATTCAATGGTCTATGTCAACATTCAGTATTATCAATAATTTTAACCTCATAATGTTTTATAAATCATTTTCAAGGCAAGCATAATTAACTGTGTTACAAAAAACTATGTAAACTTCAAAAAAAACCCTGTTTTATTTTGAAAGGATAAAATCATATATTGCCTGAAGAGAAGGACGATCTTAAACATCAGAAAACTTTAAAACGAGATACAAGTTTCCATATGTAATATTTGCTTTGTTAATAACAATTTATTTAAATATTAAAAAAAGATATTGAACATGAGGAAGTTTTTATTGTAAAATCTTTGAATCTCTAGTAATTGGAGATGAGACCAAAGGAAGTTTTCTTGTAAAATAATGTTTGAGTAAACTAGTGACATTCCAATGTCAGCTATAACACATTTCTAAAGATAGGTGCTTTATTCCACACAATGTATGCATGCTGACTCTTAAGAAGAACTTAGAAATGTCTGTAGGCTATATTATCATTTACTGCAACATGTATTTTAAATAAAAGTTTGAGACATTCCTTGGTTCTTGTAATTTTATTTTTGTGCTGCTGATATTTCACATATTAACACAATGAGTTTCTCAGAAGCCACAGTTAGTAAGAATTAATAAAGTCAGTGATGCACAATGAGCCTTTTTTTCCAAAGTATGCTTCATGACTGTTCAGTGGTTATGTTATCAGTGATTAGAACCTCTATCCTAAACTAGTTAGAATGGTGCTAAGGTATTTGGAACAAAGCTCCATTTTTATTCCATTGGTCAAAGTTGAGTGATAAAGACAAGAAATGTGCTCAGAATGTATCTGCTCTGAATTGTGTGTGTGTGTGTGTGTGTGTGTGTTTGCCTGTATTTGCATGTGTACAAATGTACATGTGTGTATAGCTACATTTTCATGTATGTACAAGCAGGTGTGGAAATTAAAAGCTTATTTTGGGCTCTTCATTACCACCTCCTCTATTTTATTCTTTGTTATGTCTGTACAGTTTTCAAACCCAGGTAACTATAGAAAATTATGAAATATATATTATATATTATATATAAACATGTATATGTACATGGAGAGAGAGAGGTTAGAAAACTGAAAATATATTAAACACAATATTTGACTCTTTATATGTCCTAAGGATAGATACATTTATTGATAATTGTTAACTTTGATCAATAAATATAATTTTAAACTAGCTGAAGGGAAATGGAGAATGATCCATCTCTAACAACATATAAAACCATAAAACTAGAAAATATGTCAATGTTATTTAACTCCCCTATATTATATAGAGGACTAAATGTTTATCCCAATTTTTAAAGTTCCATTTCATTACAGACAGTAGAGAGAGAGTCATATGAATTTGTTAGTAAGCACTAAACACAGCTATTATTAAGTTCAGAAGTATGAATGTAATTACATGGCTGTACAATGGAAGGAACTTGATAGAAAGAGTGAGTCAGTTGAATGTTCTTGTCTACCTGGACTTTGTCAAGGAAGACTTGGAGCTTCTAAAAAGTTTTGTTTTTTATATTTTATTGCCAGTTTGAGTTCATGATAAATTTTCTTTTTTTTTCTTTTTAATTATATATTTTCTTTATTTACATGTCAAACGATATCACCTTTCCCAGTTTCACCTCCAAAAAAAAAAAAAAAGAAGCAAAAATCAACAAAAACAAATCCCTGTTCCCTCCCTCCTCCCCACTCCCCCTGCTCACCACCCCACCCTCTCTTGCTTACTGGCCCTGGCATTTCCCTACACTGGGGCATAGAACCTTCACAGGGCCAAGGACCTCTCCTCCATTGATGACCGACTTGGCCATCCCCTACTATACATATGCTGCTGGAGCCATTAGTCTCACCATGTATAGTCTTTGGTTGGTGGTTTAGTCCCTGGGAGCTCGGAAGGTACTAGTTATTTCATATTGTTGTTCATCCTAAGGGGCTGCAAACCCTTCAGCTCCTTGGGTCCTTTCTCTAGCTCTTTCACTGGGAACCCTGTACTAAGTTCAATGGATGACTGTGAGCCTCTACTTCTGTATTAGTCGGGTACTGTCAGAGCCTCTTAGAGGAGAGCAAAAATGGCTAATCGATGAGAACATGTGATCAACCTTAGGGTCAGCAAGCACAACTCAATACTAGCACAGGGCTTAGTGGCTTTTCTTTTGCTAATTTGAAAGTTCAGGTACCAGGAACTCAACATGCATGAGAATTAGACTTGAAATTCTGTATATAAACTGGTGTATCATATGTACATAAAATTCAACATTTTGGTTACAACTCCCCATTTGGATCACTCAATTTCTACACTGTACATTATCTGATACACTATAAATGTGATACAGATGGCAACTATTGTTTTTGAAAAAGGAAAAATGGCTGCACATTTTTAGTACAGATGCAGTCATTATATACTTAACATCATGATATATAGAGGAAACATGGAATTTCTGGAGAGAGATTAAGGATCGGAGCAAAGTGAAATCATCATAGTAAGGTGTGTCTACACATGATTTCGTTCACATGAGTTCAGAACTGCACTCACCAGAAGAGCTTTGATTTTCATCCCTTTAAGAAATAGTTTACATTTATTTTGATGGACTCAAAATTGTTGATTCTAGCATATAAAACTCTCAGATATGAAAAGCAAAGTATTAATGACTAAAGTAAAATTTCTCAAGGAAATGGGGTGTTTATATAATATAATTTGTAAATAGAAAAGTTAGAATTTGATGGTAATAATAGTTAGTTCTTAATATTACTGTGACAATTAGATGAGATGATATATTACACCAAAACATGGGATTGAAATGTCACAATAAGATGTTGAACATGAAGAAGTTCTTATTTATATGCTAACCATTATAAAGTAAGCATTGCAAAAAGGCTCTCATATCACTTATGCATCAATGCCATACTTGGATTCTATATGCATACTGAATATTAAAATTAAAAAAGGGATAGACAGGGTTTTACATTGGGACGTTTGTGTGTCCCATAGAATGAATTGCATTTAGCTACTCAAATCCTCAATAAATTGGAGGGTGAATGGCTGAGAAGATTTTTCTCTTCTTTTATAAACAAAATACAAGGGACTAAGGAAGCCCTTTGTACCACAGGAAAAGAGAGTGAGATAGCATTCTAGAATCAAGCAAAAGAGCAAGCTTCATCATTAGCTGCTCTGCTCGTCTCAGACTTCAGGAAGTCTGAATCTTAATTATTGTTGACTTAAGCGGCCCAGTATATGGTATTTATAATGTCTGTGGAGCATACAAGGCTCAGGCTAGAGGTAATTCCTTTTCTCAATTTGGAATCCACCCATTTGAATATATCAGTAATTCATAAGTATTAAAATATGAGATCTAAGTAAAGATGAATTGCTAAATAAGATAATTAGGGTTTAGGTTTCTGGATACCAGGAATAAAGACTTCTGTCTCTCATCATTTTTTTTATACCTCTGGATAAATTTTAATCCATCTCATTATCTCTCAAACTCTGCAATGATGACTGATAGCATAGCTAGTTTGTGTGTTTCTTCTTACACTACCAGGAAAGTCCTAGGCCACATAACAGCATATGTCATAAAACTTTGAATAAAGTACAAAAGTAACTGGTCTGGATTAATAATATCCTATCTAGGATTCATTGTAAGCAAATAATAGAAAAAATATTCCCAAAGAAATAGAGCATAGTTTCCAGGAATAATGACTCAAATTTTGGAATCTGAGTAAATATAAGGAAATACATCCTGAAATTGTGACCATGTAGAAAAAGGGCTCAGAAGCATACCCTACATCATTTCATTACCCCAAGGTTCTTGCTATTATTAAACAATGAGTACTGTTACCAAAGGAAGAATGAATGCTGGCCTAATGCCAGGCACTCTCCAGCTGAAATTCAGTTGTGGGATGAGGTCAGTGTCATACCAACCTCTTAGTCCTGGATACTAGTCTATAAATTATAAAAAATATCTACTTTACAGCGTTTTGCTTTGTGGTGAGTTGAAAAATAACTGATAACAGGTATAAAAGTAAGTATATACAGGATGAAATCATGGAGAGACCAGACTGAGTGTGGGATTGAAAGTCCAGAAATAGAAAGATGTGGATAAAGGTCCTAATTGAAATACTTTCGCAGCTGTGAGAAGAACAAACTGCCCTAGAAGAGTCTTACACTATTCCCAAACACTTTGTGGTATTTGTCTACATCGCTATTCACCTCTGGGACTGTGAGTATCTCAACAGAACATAGACTCCAGTAGAAAAGGAGAGAAACTACATTGGCTTTCTAGGTCATGAGCCTTCCACAAGTCATCTTTACCACTTGGCCCCAGTCTTTGTTGGGCTTTCTTTCTGAAGAATGTTGCTCCTATTATTCCTCAAACATGTTCCTGACCTTGCTCTTTACTTACAAAAAGAAGGCTTTATTCATCCATCCTAACATCAAATAAGTTGGATAGTTTTGCTGCTTTTATTTAACAATCCTATGTGGAGATAGTCATTTATTGAGTAAAGTTAATATTACATGTGAATCACATTATTAAAAAGATTGAAGAGAAAGGAAAAAACAAGAGAAGAAAAAAGTTTGTGTCCTAGAACTAATGTTCAAAAAGAAAACACATTCTAGCTAATACATTTGAAGACATGTTTTTTATGTACATGACTGAATTTATGTGTTATATTTGTGGATCCTGTACACAATTACTTATGATGTCTTAGTTGAAAGTTACAGCTTTGAGCAGAGTAATATGCACATTGACAATCACCTTTCAGCTGCAATAAAAAAATAAAAAAAAAACAAAAAAACAATAACCAAAAACAACAACAACAACAACAACAGAATCTTCTCATTAATACAATGGGAAGCAAAATGTGAAAAATGGGCTTCTTCGGTCATAAATATATGAGATGTAATTATTAGATTTTTGGAAATAGTTCCTTTCATGTGGCAAAGATGAGATTTAGAAACCATATTATCTGTGATTTCACAGAGAACTTTTTGAAAATTTCTAATTTATAATCCATAAAATACTTTGCTTGGCTTCCTCTTCACTACAGTTGTGCTCCCTCAAAGTAAATGCTAAGGACTCCACTAATTTCCTATATGGAATTAAGGCTCCACATGCAAGAAAATGCCCAAGCTAATTGCATAGCATATGATTTAAAGTTGTAGTTTAACATGAAACTCTGTTACCAGACAGGAACACATGTCATCAATTTCATTCAATTCAGATTATCTGTCAGATATCGGAAGTAAGTTTAAGAAAATAACTGCTTGGTTTTGTGAAAACTACTGGGAAAACTGTTTTATGTTTAGAAAACGCACACTGCGGCATTACTATCATTGCTGATTATTAAAAATTACTTTTACCTGACTAATATGCTGCCTAAAAACACATAATTTCATTTCATATTTCCAAGCCAGTGTTTGGCACAAATTCCAACCTCTTATATTCATATGACTGGGTGTGAAAGATTTACATTAGATTTATTCCTTATAATACACATACAAAACACCATCACCACCACCACCAACAACACCACCAAAAACAACATACTTCTTCATTCTCTTGAGTTGATCTAGCCCCAAGGCCATCAACCCACAGGAAGCCTCTATCCCCTGCTGAATGCATTTTCCTCTTCTGCAGTTAAGAATATAGGAATTTAACAATTTGATGACAATTACCACTTTCAGGATTTATCAGGTTTTCTTCTTATTCCATGTGACTCCAGGGCAACAAAGTCAAATTGCAGGTTGAATAAAGAGTTTACTCCAGAGCTTTACTAATTATTATAACAATCTGATTAAGAAACAACATGATGTAAACTGTATTCTTCTAAGGGTGATATCATATGAGATAGTTGATGATTTTCTAAGTTCCTTATTTCCTAACTTCTCTGCTAAGTACATTTGTTTTGTGTTCTAAAATCACCTCCTCAAGGAAACACCTTTACAATTATTATTCATAACAATAGCAAAAATACAGCTTTGCATAGCAATGAAATAATGTATGATTAGGGGTCACCACATTGTGAGGAACTGTACTAAAATTTCACAGCATTAGGAAAGTTGAGAACCACTGCTTTAGAGCAAGCCTCCAGTATTCTACAATTTCCTCACTATACTCTAGCTTCTAAATGACCCATCTCCCAAGAGGACTATAGTTTAATGATCTAACTTTGAGGAACATTTATCAAGTAATAAAAACAAAATTAAAGACACATACTAGCTATGATAGCAACTAAGCTGTTACAGTATTGACCTAGGTTTTCCCTGCTATACACAAGACATTGCATTAGGTAGATATGATTTTTCTCATGTCTAACTTAATTTATATGGCATAAGACAATAAAAGAATATAGCTCTCTTAGAGCTAAAACTGAGACAAGAAAAGGGGGAAGACAAGTACAATTCTACAACTCTATTTCCTACAAAAAGAATGCAAAGAGGAAAAACCTAGCACAGACAAGTCCTGTGTGTGTGTGAAGACTTTTACACAGGACCACTTGATGTAAGTTTAGTAGTCAATGAAAGGGGATATCAAGAGAAGTGTAACAAGTGACACCAAAGAGAGTTTAGAAAATGGAAAGTCACATGAAAGCCTTTTAAACCTCTTCATTATTCACTCTGAAGACACAGGAATTTCAACTAATTTCAGAGATTATCTTTGGGACTGCACCAATCCAAAGATATCAAGACAACATATTATTGAAGCGTAGCTTTCTTCTCCTTAAATGATAACTTTTAGCACAACTGATAATACCAATTTTAACTTCTCTCTTCACAAATAGTATTTAAATTATGCAATCGTGACACAGACAAAATGACATAGTGTATCACTATCTAGCAGTCAACATAAACTGAAAATCCAGTAGTAATGCTTACCAAAAAATTTAAATAATTGCTAAAACTTTTCTATCTTTCAGTATTTTGATACTCCTCATACATTAATTTCTCATTGAATTATTCCTATAAAATTATAGTCATCCTTAAAAACTTCAACTGCACTCACATTGTCTATAGTTGTAAATAAAGATAATGTATATTTCTACACTCATAAAGCCATTGAAATCATATGCATGATAGTCTGACAATGTATTGACAAGCAATAATCACACTACAAATTCTAAGTACCTATAAGGAAGGTTGGTTTTAATTAGCTGCTCTATGTTCAATTTTTTTTTGTCAAACTAGTATACAATACAGAGAAATTGCTCATATAAAATATGTACACTCCAGAATATTAAATGAATAGTGCATTATTGTATCCAATCTGTACTGGTAAAATTTTTGTTTATAAATTTACTTGTTTTGGAATTTTAGCTGACCATCAGACTCATTTAGCAACAACATAAGTTATTGTAGTAAGTGATGAGAATTTACTGGTTAGTAAGATGTTTTGCAAATTAGAAATACAAGAATATCACAATCACTTGGTTAATTGGATAATGTGCAACAGAATAATTTAAGAACAACATCGCAGTATTATGTCACATGCTATACTTTCTAGGTCAGACATGTTTAAAACCATAACCTCCCACTCCAAATTGAACACCTGTCCCACATAGTTAGATGTTTAGTTGTTGTTGTTGTTGTTGTTGCTGCTGTTGTTGTTGTTGTTTTTGCAATGCCCAATAACAGACATTTTAATTCCAGTTGATGTCATCCTGAATGTTTCCTCTTTGGTTAAAGTATAAGCCAACTATGTCGACATACTTCCCACTTTCTCCCATCAATTCCTGCCTGCCATACCCAATAACAGACCAATTGCAGCTAAGTCTTTTGCTGTCATTTGTATTCCTGAATACATCTTCCCTGATTTTGGCCATTTCCTAATGCTTTATGAATAATATTCTCATTTACTACTATTTTGTGGCAGTAATCCTTAAGAGTCCTGAACAAATGTCTAACCACACCACTTACGTAAGTGAATATGATACACAGAAGAAAAGATACTACCAGTATCCAAATTGATAAACCAATGATTTATACTAGAAGTGTTTATAGGAATGTGGGTAATGGACTGTTTACAAGAAGAGAAATGAATAAAAGAGAGCTGCATCCCCAAAAGTCCACGTGGGCATACGTGAGAGCTCATAAAAGCCAGAAGTCTGGAATACACTGCACAACTTGAAGATAGCTCACCAAGCTAGAGAGTGTCTTTCTGGGCATCTTAGCTGCTTTGCATATCCTAGGAAGCTGAGCTGGCCTGAGGTGTGTTTCCAACCAGTCCTTGCTGCTTACATGACCACAGGAAGGAAGGAGCATGAAAGAATGTACTATATCTTGTTTACAGGGATTTCCTGAACTTTCTAAGTTGTTTACTTCTTGAATTTAGCAAAATTCCCTAGGTGATGGAATGGTTCACCTGTTTTAATACCTATGGGTTTTTTTCCATTTTTATTAGATATTTTCTTTGTATACATGTCATATGATATCTCTTTTCCCAGTTTCCTCTCAAAAAAAAAGAAATAAATTAAAACAACAACAACAACAACAACAGCAACAACAAAATCCTGTCCCCTCCCCCTCCCTCTGCTCACCAAGTCACCCTTTCCTGCTTCCTGGCCCTGGCATTCCCCTACACTGGGGCATAGAACCTTCACAAGACCTAGGGCCTCTCCTCCCATTGATGACCGACTTGGCCATCCTCTGCTATACATATGCTGCTGGAGTCATTAGTCCCACCATGTATACTCTTTGGTTGGTAGTTTAGTCCCTGGGAGCTCAGGGTCCCCAATGAAGGAGCTAGAGAAAGGACCCAAAGAGCTGAAGGGTTTGCAGCCCCTTAGGATGAACAACAATATGAACTAACTAGTACCCTCAGAGCTCCCAGGGACTAAAGCACCAACCAAAGACTACCTATGTTTTAAGAAGCTTCTCTACAAAGTGGGATGTTTTATCTTAGAGGAAATTGCTGCACAGCAATTACAAAGCTGCAAACATCTGTAAATCATCACAAACTGAATTATACCTGAAAAAAGACAAGGAATCAAAAGCTAGGCATTGCAACTTGATGAAATTGGATGCTCTTAGTAGAGTGGATCTAATAAACTTTTATATAGAATAGGAAAATAAGCACTTTCCCTTTTCAATATCAGCTCTCCTGAAATTATTCTACGTTTTTCCTCTGTATCATAAGTAAAACCTGATTGTCCTTCATCAAGAGCAAGATTTGTTGTGCAGTGCACAGTTTCAAATTGAACTGCAGAAATCTATGAAAAATACTTTGCTGAAATGATGTCCATACATCTCAATATCAGATAAGGACTTCAGTATACACTTGCCATGATGCAAGATGAAGAACTTATTCTGCCTTATGAGTACAGTGATGTAAAATACTGCAGTTCAGATTCAGCTAGCATCCTTGTTTCTTATAGAATATAAGCATTATTATTAAGTTCTGATTCCTGAAGAAGACCAGATATTTCACCAATGAGACAATGTAAAACAGCTGTTTGAAAACCTTATCAACACGTCTTTTATTTCTGTCTTTATTGAATATTATTATAGTTTTACTATACTGGTTCTCGTGTTTTAAATATTTTATAAATACATGGAAATTCATATATAATGATAGTCACTAGTCACTTTTAACACCCAACATTACATTGATAGGATTCAGGCCACATGATTTGTTACTTTGGTGTTAGCATCTGGAAATATCCAAAAATACATATTTGTACTTATGGGATGAAAACATATGCTTACATAGTAATCCAAAGACTTGAGCAGACAGAATTGTCAGTTTACTGAAGAGATTCCAGGGGCCTAAGAATCTATCTCAGTGGTGGAGTACCATTCTAGTATGTCTATTGTGACATGTAAAGTTTCATATTCCATTCAGTAAAAATATAAACAAACAAATGAATAATTTCCATTTGCACTTGTTCATGAACAATGAGATATATTCCACAATGTTCCCTTATAGGATACAGATACGATGTAGATTCTGGTTAGAAATTCAACCCAATACCAGGTTGGGGGGGATACAGAGGAGGCTCCCACCCACTCAGTGAAGAAGGGCAGGGGGAATAGGGGAAAGATAAATGATGGGTGCCTGGGAGGGGGACAGTGAGAGGAATATAAAATGAATAAGTAAAGAAATTTTAAAAAGTGAATTAAAAAAAGAATTTCATTTCTTTTTTGTAAATTTTTCTTTCATTTTTTTTATTAGACATTTTCTTTATTTACAGGTCATATTTCCCAGTTTCCCCTCCAAAAACAAAAACAAAAAACAACAACAAGAACAAACCCCTGTTCTCTCCCCACTCCCCCTGCTTGCCACCCCACCCTCTCCCACTTACTGGCCCTGACATTCCCCTACACTGGGGCATAGAACCTTCACAGAGCCAAGGGCCTCTCCTCCCATTGATGACCGATTTGGCCATCTTCTGCTATACACATGCTGCCAGAGCAATCAGTCCCAATATGTGTACTCCTTGGTTGGTGGTTTAGTCCCTGGGAGCTCTGAATTTCACTCTTAGTAGTCCACTCCTCATAGTCTTCCTGAGTGTCAGAAATCTATCCCCAGGTCTAAATATTATGAGGGAAACAGTTATACAGATGCTTTCAATTTTGCTTAATGTAAAACTCCTGTGCTTGAAAATGCTTATCTGAAAGAGATCCACTGGACTAAATGGAGGTGCTTTCTTTCTCTCTCTCTCTCCCTCCCTCCCTCCCTCCCTTCCTTCCTTCCTTCCTTCCTTCCTTTCTTTCTTTTGTACTTTAATAGCTTATCCTTCTATGTGTTGCCTCTGCCTGTTTCCTTTCAAAACTCTGATCTTTAACATATCTTATACCCCAATGCTCATCTTCTGGACAGTCTAATCTGTAACAGATTACTTACTGGGAAGAAGAATATGCTCAATTCCCAGTGTTATTAAAATAATGCTGTCTCCTAAGAGGCTCTGACAGTACAGGACTAATATAGAAGTAGAGGCTCACAGTCAACCATTGGACTGAGTATAGGCTCCCCAATGAAGAAGCTAGAGAAAGGACCCAAGGAGCTGAAAGGTTTGCAGCCCCTTAGCATGAACAACAATATGAACTAACTAGTATCCCTCAGACCTCCCAGGGCCTAAAACTCCAACCAAAGAGTACACATGGGGGGACTCATGGCTCCAGCAGCATGTGTATCGCAGAGGATGGCCAAGTCAATCATCAATGGGAGGAGAGGACTTTGGCCCTGTGAAGGTTCTATGCCCCAGTGTAGAGGAATGCCAGGGCGAGGAAATGGGAGAGGGCAGGGTCGTGAGCAGGGGAGGTGGAAGGGAACAGGGGATTATTTTAGTTTTTTGGGTTTTTCTATTTTTATTTTTTTCTTATTTTTTTCTTTTGGAGGGGAACTTGGGAAAGGAGATATTGTAAATAAAGAAAACATCTAATAAAAAATAAAAAATAAATAAAATAAAGCATAAACAAAGCATAAATGAAGTTGCTACTATCTAAAGGCTAAATGTCCTTAACAGAATCGCACAATGTCTCTTGCAAAATGCATACTATCTTAGCAGTCAATGTATTCAAGTTTTTACTGAATTTACTACAGAAAGTGTACTCAGCATGAAAATTGTTTTATGCTTCTAGGTGGAAAACTGCAAGAAGAATCAGTGAATTTATCAAAATCATTGAAAAGCAGAGAACCTCATAAAGGTGGTCATCAGGCTGTGTTCCACAAAGTCTTTACAATAGATATAACTGAGGTCAGGAGAGAGGATGAAACAGGAAAGAGATCAGGGTTTTAATGGCCTGAAACCATGTCTTGGAGGAAAGCCTCATCTTTAATCGGTTACTTCCAAAGCATTCTCCTTTCATAGTTTGGATGGTAATTGTGAGTTTTCTCCTCAGCTAAATAAGGAGAGAAGCTTTGGAGCTAAAAAGGGACCACAGTGCATAGAACAATTGCCACATACACAGGAAGACTTGAGATTGAATCCCAAGAAGTTATCTAAAGCAGTGTGGTATGCCTACTGTGTGTTAAAAAGTGATGATAGAATCCTGGGAGCTAGTGGGCCAGTCATTCCGATGTGCTTCACAGTAGAGATGAGAGAGACATGATGCTTCAAACAAGATGGAAGGTAAGACCAATGACAGGCATATGAAGGCTGTTTTTGTTTTGTTGAGACATCAGGGTCTCCCTGTGTACACACATAGATCAGGCTCGCCATGAACTCACAGAATCTGCCTGCCTCTGCCTCCTAAGTGTTGATGTTAAGGGAGTGTTCCTCTTTCTGTATACAAGCCATGGCATTCAGGTGGGACAAATAGAAAGCAGCCATACAAGGCTCCAAGGAAACTCCAGTTCTCATCACATACATCTGTGCTCATACAAAACTAATTTAAGTGATTACAAAAGTCTTAAGGAAATATTTTAGGAATCTTAGCTGAAAAGCATTTCCAACGGCCATGGTATTTATTTATTTAATTGAAACCATGTGAAACTAACTCCATGTGTGCTGCTATGGGAGTCAGCCAACTTCTTTAGAGTAAGTATTTTCAGGCTTACTGTCCACATCCACACTATCTCAGCCATATTTTATAGTTGGAGCCAAAGACTTCACTAATGTCTGTAATTATTCTTCCTTTAATGGGCCTATTAGCTATAAAATCATGGAGGGACTAATCACATAAAAAGACGATACGTAACTTGTCAAAACCATGTATCATTAAATTGATAATCCATGGTGAATCATGACCTAGAGCACAGAGGATCTTAAAGAGTTCAAGTGGCCACCCTTGAGCATGACAAGGGGTGTGTTCTGAATGCTCTGCAGAGTTCACCAGTGGCCTGCACTGTGTTTCTACTCATTGATGGAAAACACCCATCTCCTTACCAAATAAACTTAATGGTAGATCCTAGAATGTTGAGTTCAAACCTATTTTCCCACAGTTCTGTGTTACTTAGAATGCGTGGCAGAATGGCTGTCCTTGGGAAAAGGTGATGTTGGATTTTTCAAATTTAGCAGGAACAAATGCGCTTTTGTAGTATAAAAAGTGCTTTGTTCAACACTGGTCTGCAGTCTCTCTCTGGAAAAGGTACAGGAGGATACAATTTTGAGCTGACTGCAAGTGAAGATGCTATTTAGAGCCACACATAATGAAATAAACCCCTTAGTTATGAATCAGTTATTATATTTCACTGAACTCCAACTGTTTCTTTCTCACTGCTTAATTTCATTCTCACTTTTGTTATTATGCCTAAAGAAAGCATTTTAGCATTTTTTTGCATGCACTTTGAGAATCAAAAATTCCATATACAAGTTTTCTGCTGTTTGCCTCTAATTGCTCCACAGGTTGCTCTGGCTGCTTTAATAAATGATATTGTCTGCATTCTTCTAGTCCAAGAGTTCTGTTTATTTATTATTCTCTA
Organism: Montemys delectorum; assembly: GCA_019843815.1. Taxonomy (NCBI): domain Eukaryota; kingdom Metazoa; phylum Chordata; class Mammalia; order Rodentia; family Muridae; genus Montemys; species Montemys delectorum. The sequence continues at coordinate 17,581 of JADRCD010207187.1, forward strand.
GGGGAAGAGGCATCTTTTTTAGGGAGGAGAAGAGAACAGAAAAAAAAATAAAAAAAGAAAACCAAAGCATTAAACACAACCCACTTTCCAAGTTAGTACAAGGGCCTCTGTCGGATGACACAGTTTCAGTTAACCTCATTAAACAAATAGAGTTGCTGCTACTCAAAGTGTAGTAGGAATCTACACTTTCCTCTTGACTTTAACACTCTGACTCTTATTTATCATAGCTATAGAGCTTGAATTCAAGAATAGCTAGTCAAAAATCTAACTATGTATGTCTTGGTTTTTCCTGTAGTTATTCAGTCAGACTTCTTACTATAGAACAAGAATACAAAACCATGGGATGCATCATTTTCTTTGTTTGATTTGTTTTTTGGAGGAGAGCCTATGTATAGAAATAGAGGGGCTAGATTATATAGTTGGAGTCATGGGTAATGGTAAGAGACAGAAGGGAGAAGGTACTGCAGTAGAGGGAGGGGCCTTCCGAGGAATGAATCTATATAAGAAAACTCCCTGGAAACTGTAAGCTCAATTAGTATAATAAGGAGGACAAAGTTCCATGTGAATGGGAGACTAAATATTAATGTAAATGTAAATGAATGGGTGACTGTGCATATTTAACACCATTTGAGGAATTGATTCTAGCCAGTGTACGCAGGAATTGAGAAGC